>JASAMY010001460.1:0-124612 GCA_030248085.1 Paralinhomoeus sp. GSCO2_6 | reverse complement strand
GTGAGATGGCTCACAAAAATCGAGTATTTTTACTTCTATCCATGGATTTTATCATGCTGTCGTTGCCTTAAAGTACAGATGACGTCTTTGGCTAATACTGCGGCTGCAGGCAGGAAGGCGTCATGGAAATGGGTATGCTACAATGGAAATGGTATGCAACGTTGCCCTGATCCAACAACCACAACGCTCCTCAAAAACGATGCGCCAACTCTGAGAGAGCAAGTGGTACCATACCTGGCGTCCTTTGTGCGACGCGATGACGTGAAAAGCCAATGCTTCTTCGAGAGGCTCCACCTCTTTGAACGTTCCTGCGTCGACGTCGAAAGCGTACTGGGCGTCGGAGACGTCCACGTCGTTCTGCCCAATGAGTCGGCGAATGCCTCCCGACACCAATAACACTTGGTCTCCACCGGCTGCATGGGCAACAAAACGTTATCTATATTCCTGCTGCAATTTTGTAGATTTGTACACGTGCAGTGCACCAAGGGCGGATCTAGAGAGGGGGGGGGGGGAAGGGGGCGAGCGCCCCCATAGCTGGGCGGATTGCGTGTGGGGCGGGGGGGGAGCCGAGGGGCGAAAAATCGGTGGGA
This sequence comes from Paralinhomoeus sp. GSCO2_6, assembly GCA_030248085.1. Lineage (NCBI taxonomy): Eukaryota > Metazoa > Nematoda > Chromadorea > Monhysterida > Linhomoeidae > Paralinhomoeus > Paralinhomoeus sp. GSCO2_6. Next base: position 124,022 of record JASAMY010001460.1, on the reverse strand, counting down.
GGCGAGGGCGAAGGGCGAAGGGCGAAGTGGGTAGGCGAGGGGCGAAGGGTGGGCAGTAGGTGATGGGCGAAGGTCAAGCGCGAGCAGGCAGGCCAGGGAGATTTAGCAGAGTCTTTTGTTTCCTTTAGATTAACGCACTACCCATACGCTCAAAATTTTTGCCTGCGGCGCTGTAGTGAGTGTACAGGTCTAGGGAGAGAGACTCCTTTTGAGGGCACGATACAGGATTCCCTAAGCGAAAAAATTTTGTCTGCGGTGCTGAGGTGAGCACGCCCTTGGGCGAAGTCAACCTCGGGCCAGGGAGTATTCAGTTCTTATCGAACCTGGCCAACAGTGGCTGATTTAGGGGGTGGGGGGGGGGGGGGGGGGGATTCTCCCGGCCAAAATCGAGAATCTAAGGCGAAGGAGGGGAGGGCTGGGCCGTAGAAGAAGAAACGTGCCTAGCGAACCTATTTTTCCCGCATAAAAGCGTGTAGGTGATCGAAAATCGTAAAAAAATTTCGTCTGCGGCGCAGATTTTATGTATTACTTGTCAATAATGGACCGATTGGGTGCCCAAAACATCGTCGAAATAACCCAGCATCTCTAAATATCAACAGGGTTCCCCCTTCTGCTAAATCCTTCCACCCCCCGAAAAAATTTCTGGATGCGACACTGCTGGCTAATTTCAATCGCTCATTACAGTCAATTTTAATGAAGAAGGCCTTGAGAGATGTAGAATTAGCAAAATTTTCGCCTGCAGCGCATTTAATTTTGTAAAAAGCGTAACAAAATTTGTGTGACTTTCAGAACGTACGTGATGCCAAAAGTTAAAAATTTTGCCTGCGGCGCCATTTGTGTGCATGCAACACAGAAAATACAAATAAAACCATAGTAAAATTCTGGCTTGTTTTTTTTCACCCTCTTTGCGAAATAAATTTCTGGTTCCCGAAATGTACGCCGGTGCTGCTACATAGGTCTAATTGTGGCCGGTTCCACGGGATAGGTTCGGTCGCCCCCCTAGCCGAAAATTCCTAGATCCGCCCCTGTAGTGCACTTGTGTACGGTGTAGAACTAAGCTAGGAGTAAATATCAAAATTGCATCCTCACAGCTGGGTGGCGGCTGCTTGTTGGGTGGGCTGCACGCCTCTGCCACCGCCAGAGCAAGAACAATACACAGAAACTTCATCTCTGTTGTATGGTCTGGGTGTCAGAAACGCGCAGGGAGGAGCGACGCCTGAAATGTTATTACGGTATGCAAATTTGCACGAAAATATATTTGTTGTTGTAGCGTTGTTGTTTGACTTTTTAATTTTCTCAAACAAAAAGAAGGCTTTGCAGGTATTGGAGCGGCGTGTTTGTGACTTTTTCCGCAGTGTCAGAGATAACATTGCGAAGGGTTAGATTGCGTGGTAAATGGGTTTGAGCGCAACGTACTACGTACCATAGGAGTGCCCGGTGCGTACTTTCTGTGGCAGAGTGCAACGGCGTTTGCGAAACAAGGACAGTTACACGTTGGCGTGTTCTCTTTGTCCCAACGGGCGGGCGGTTGACGCGGCGCCTTTCTGCAAGGCCCGTTGCGTTTCAGGAATCGGAGCGTGGTACGAACGTACCAACAATGGAATGCACTCGAGCACACCCTCGTGACGATGCAGCCAGCAGTCATGTACTCAAATCACCGCTGCACTATGCTGATAACATTTGACATTGCACACAACATCAGAATCACACCATTTGAGAATCGTGCAGTCCTTGAGTTCGACCTGTTGAATTTCGGCCTTGTGAATTCTGCTTGCGATGCACTTGCAAGATTGCGCGAGAAGCGACGCTTCAGATGCTGGGGAGACACGATGCAAGACTGTATTTGATTCTTCGTTATGTACCTACATACTAGTAGCTAAGGTACATGTTTACTGCTTCTATCCATAATTGTTACATAGGTAGTTGTTTGCATTCCATTCTTAATATTATTTTTTTTAATGTTTTTATTCTTTTTGTCGCCCAAGCAAGTGCTCTCGCGACACGGCCCACTCGCAGTCGCAGCCAGTCTCCCCTGAAGCCTCTGATCCAAATAGATGATAATGTCCTCGGGTGGCAGTCCGCAGACCCATTCGAGACTCTCCGCGACGCAATCGCGACTGCCGTTACGACGCTCGCAAGCGATGGGGCAGATCCGTCGGCAGAACTGCTCCGTCTCCACGCAGAAAGAGAGATTTCTGAAGCGAGTTTCGTTGTTTTTTTTGTCATTTTCTTATTTTATCCCCATTGCCACATCGTCAAGTGCAACAAATCTTTAGATTGCCTCTAAGTCACACACACATTGGATTGTAAAAAAAAGTTTTTGATATTAGACGTTCATACATGTTCAACATTGGTCGGAAAATATCAGTCAACTCAACAGAAAAACGCCGCTCAATCTTAGTATTCACTAGCGCGAAGAAAGCTACAGGGAAAATCCATGAGTCGATTTTTTGCACTATTCCAGTAATCTTCACAATCCATTTCCATACTCACCCACTGATCTCGGCTTTCGCCTGCGCCAACATTACGATAGGCACTCCCACCAGTGCGATCCAGTACGTACGCCACTTTTGAGTTTTTGAGCTATTCATCGCATGAGCACATCGCTGTGCGCGTCATGGAGTGTATAGGAACTACCTTTAAACGCAGCGCGAACGCTCTCCTCAGCATAGAGTGAAGCAAGACTCACTAGAAGACCTGCCCGCAGGCATGCCGCCAGGCAAGCAGCGGAACTATGGGTCGTACACGCATTGGCACACTTCGCATGGCGAAAAGCCTGTGAGCATAATTCCCTTTGACAGACGGGCGGCGCTCGACACTTTGGGGACAATTACTTGGAGCGACGATTAGCCACGCGTTTCGAGTAGTACGCGACAACACGGAACGCGTTCTAGCTACATACATGTATAGTGCAGCCGAAGTACAGTGTGTGTTGTAGGTATGTCACGCACACCCAGACCCGTTTCTCCTTCAATCCTTGCATTCGTCACTGTATACCTGCGTACAATACCGTGTCCGACATATCTTAGTTTTTGATTTTTAAATCAAAGAATAAATACAGCGCACACATGGATCACAGGCGTGTTGATCGAGAAGCTCGCTTGTTCACTTCTGAGAGATGTAGAATGTCTCGACTTTGCCTTGGACCCCTTTGACTTCGATTAGACCGCGAGACTCAACAGTATACCCGCCACCGTGCACCATCTGGGCCACCTCTTTGGTCGCCTGCAATTTGCATATATACAATGTACTACAAAAATGTTACACTCTCACATATGCAACTTGCTCTTGCACGCACACGCACGCACGCACGCACGCACGCACGCACGCACATGCAGCTTCCCCATCTCTCCGTGGGTGTCCATGCGAGCGGCCAAGTTGACAGTGTTACCCCAGATGTCGTATTGGGGCTTCTGCGCCCCAATGACACCCGCGACCAGTGGACCGTAACTCAAGCCTAAAGTCGTTGCCTCTTTTTGGCCGCGGTATTAAGATCGAATCAATAAAAACCTCCTGTTGTCAAGCAAGCGCACCTATTCTCAGCTTGAAGTTCTGAAAGGAGTCTTTGTTTAGTTGCTCCAGGAGATGCATCATACTGAAGGCGAACTCGACCATGACAAGGCAGAAGCGATTGTCCTAAACAGGGGGTGTAGATGTGGTGGATGCTTGTTTAAGAGCTGTAGAAAATTGATTTTTGGATAAAAAAAATACACCGGGGCACTCAGATGCACAAATGAGTGTATAGCTATACATACATACATACTGGTTGTGGAATAGCAACAAAATGCATTACCCGACAAAAAAAAAAGTGCACACCCTTCCATCGTTTAACTTCGACGTTGGGCAAAGACCCGAAGCCGCCATGTACGTGCTGCCAACCATCTTGATCTTCTCGATACTGCTGTACTTTGGCTTTTGAAGCAACTGAAAATAAAGTGGCCGTCCGTCTGTCCGTCCGTCCCTGTCCGTCCGTTCGGTCGATCGTTCGTTCGTTCGTTCGTTCGATCGTTCGTTCGTTCGTTCGTTCGTTCGTTCGTTCGTTCGTTCGTTTGTTCGTTCGTTCGTTCGTTCGTTCGTTCGTTCGTTCGTTCGTTCGTTCGTTCGTTCGTTCGTTCGTTCGTTCGTTCGTTCGTTCGTTCGTTCGTTCGTTCGTTCGTTCGTTCGTTCGTTTGTTCGTTCGTTCGTTCGTTCGTTCGTTCGTTCGTTCGTTCGTCCGTCCGTCCGTCCGTCCGTCGGTCCGTCCGTCCGTCCGTACATTACCTTATCAAATTCGCAGATGATCTCGTTGAGCATGCGAATGCACTCCCTCTTTTGACCGACCACCTCCCACATGTTCCAGAAGTCTTTGAAGTTGGGTATGGTCGCGAACATGACGCAGACGCCGTCGTGCGACTCAGAGTACAGCTCCTGAACGGCTACGTGTGGTGGGCCACTATTGTCTGTCTAGTTTTTTAATTGTTTTTTTTAAATTTGCCTGAGTATGTATTTGCACTGTATGTTTCTCATAGATCGAACACCATATGTGTACGAGCGAGGGCAGCGTATGGCCTAGTGGTAGAGAATCGGCCTCTTGCGCGTACGGTTTTTGACTTTGGGGTTCGTTTATTGATGGCTCGTGAACTGCCCTTTTGATGGGTTTTCTCCAGCCCGTCGCTGCCCTAGATTACAGACGGCGTTCTTCCGAATGTCTTTGGCCAATTATGCGGCTCTAGACGTAAAGGTGTCAGGGAAATGGATCTGCTAAGAGGCCATTGACGGCCTCCTAGCGTTGTCCCAAATCCAACAACAACAACAGATAAATGCATGCCTATGTAGGTACAGTACGAGCGAGAACTCACGTCGACGGGCTTCATGAACTGTCGGGCGACGTGCGCGGGCAGGATGTTCTCGATGAGCAGCTTGTTGATGTCCTGGATCGTCTGCAGCTGGTCCTGCTCGCTGCGGAAGTGGTGCAACGTCGCGTAGTGCGTCTTCTGCTCGTACTCCGACTGAAGTCCGAGTTCTGACTTTTTGAATTTTTTTTTGAAATTTTTAAATTGTCCGCACCAGCCAAGAAATGACGACGACCAACGGCGCCAGGGCTGCAAGCGCCACCGTCGGCAGCCACTGGGCCTTGTGGTGGGCCGTAGCGTCCAGAATGCACAGCACCCAAAAGGCGACGTAAAGGGGCGCGATTAAAGCCAGCTTTCTCAGGAGAGGAATCGTGCTGATGGAGGAAGAGAAATACAAAAGGACGAGCCAAGACGCGCTGCTCAGCCGCGGCGCAAGAATGGCGGACTTCTGAACTTTTGAACTGTTGCACTCAAGTTGCAGAAACACATTCAGAAGTACAAAGTACCGAAGTAGGTACGCGTGCGCAACCTGCATGGGTCTAGTATAAACATTTGCTTCCAAGTGATTAGTTCACACTGGGTGATCATTGGGCGAATAACATATTGTAGCTAGTCGTTCGACTGTAAGTATCATGGCCACTAATGCTAAAAATGTGTCTGTTTCGCAGCTTGGCATTCCTTCCTGAGCCCGACCCACTGTTGTGCGTGCACGCATATCGTTACAAAAGCCCACCAAAATTTCCCCAGCACCAGCAAATTCCTTCAGGTACTATTGTTTCAACCTTCGGCTACTCGTGGCACTATTGAAGGGGAAGCAAGGTTGCAGAATTCACGGTACGTACAGTCCTGCGCACAGCTTCACTCACCTCAGCCAAGATTAGGTCCTCCACCAACGGCACCATGGCTACGAGGCTCAACACAATCACAGCTGCCAGCAAGACGCCATTGTGCAGAGGCGACAGGCGAGGCTTCTTGACGCGCAACAGAATATAGGCGTGCCAAAACAGCAGCAACAGACAAAACGCTGTGAGACAGACAACGATGATGACTGCCGCGCTGACTTCTCTGAAAAAGAAAAGGTTGTTGTGCAGTAGCCGACTAAAAGGCATGTTTTATTGAGCTGCTGAGTATGCTCTCGCTGACCGATTGCAGCGGAGAGCGCTGAGTCTGCGCGTGGATTACAATTTTAAATAAATTTATTACTGAAAATCGAAAGCATCCATTACAATTTCAAAAAAGTTTGCAATTTCCAACAAGTGTACAACCTCCCCACCCCGCCTTCAATTTTCTCCTGCCCCCACTTAGGTATTTAAAGCTATTCAAAATGAATGGCTTTTGCTAAGGCTACACGTACATACATACGTGGAGTCGGCTAGCGCGGAGGCGGCGATTAGGAGCAGAAGCGCGCAGAAGAGCAGCGCCTCGACGACGCCGTTCTTGGCGAGCACGAACGCGTCGTAGTCCGCCTGCAGGCCCGACTCCCTGTAGCGGAGCGCCCGGCTCAGGTTGCCCCGACTCTGGACCACCGCCTCGAGCGCGTAGTCGTTGAGCTGGTTCTCGATCAGGGTGATGCTCTGAACGCAGCGGCTGGGGCCAAGCGTAAAGTGTTGGAGGCAGGCGACCAAATTACGCTGCGGCATGAGTCGAACGCTCGATCCACAGCTTACACTGCAGGCTATGTATATGTACTGTACCACCGGGCTCTAACCAACCGAGCCGCACAGCGGGCAAGATGGGAATTTAGAACTCCGCCAGATTGGGGGTTTACAGTAGTATTGTAGTGCTAGCGCGTGTTGCGCCAAACTGTTGTTGTTGGAATAGCGGACAACGCTAGGAGGCCGTCAATGGCCCACATGACATCTACAATCTATCTCCACGAGACCACCTTCCCGTCTAGAGCGGCATGATTTGTCAAAGAACATTCGGAAGAACGCCATCTGTACTCTGGGGCAGTGACAGCAACAGAAGATCCATTGAGAGGGTAGCACCGTCCTACCCACCCACCGCTTCTCGAATTCGGTCGGAGGAGCGCCGTCGCGATAGCTCGGCGAAGGGCGTCTCTGCGCCCCACAGCTCTGGCACTTTGAACGTCTTCGAGTTCTTGCCGGCGGGCGAAGAGCGCGCGTACGCCGCCAGGACGGGACGCGCTGCGGTCGACGAGTTGGAGTTGCTCCGAAAGCTCTGTGGGGCTGTGCGCCAGCAGAACATTTAGCAAGAGCACCGTACACTATTTCAGTACCGCACTAATAAACATTTCAGTGCAGCAATAGTGGCTCGTTGGCAACTTGACATTCGAGAAAATCGAGAATAGCAAGCACACAGCCCTGGTTCGAGGTGGAACGGGAGTGACGGAGCCTGTCGGGCCTCAGTTGCACCGCGGGGTAGTCGGAGTCGGTCTCCGTGTGCGGCGAGGCGATGGAGCCGTTGGCGACGCTCACCGTTGCAGACGCCTCGCCACCGCCGCTAAAATGCGTGCGTGCGTGCGTGCGTGCGTGCGTGCGTGCGTGCGTGCGTGCGTGCGTGCGTGCGTGCGTGCGTGCGTGCGTGCGTGCGTGCGTGCGTGCGTGCGTGCGTGCGTGCGTGCGTGCGTGCGTGCGTGCGTGCGTGCGTGCGTGCGTGCGTGCGTGCGTGCGTGCGTGCGTGCGTGCGTGCGTGCGTGCGTGCGTGCGTGCGTGCGTGCGTGCGTGCGTGCGTGCGTGCGTGCGTGCGTGCGTGCGTGCGCATAGTCCAGTCAACAAGCAGCTGTGCTTACGACACTAACAAGGGTTCGATCATGCTGTCGTCGATCGATACGACACTTCGGATGGAGCCCACGCGAAAGTTGCCTTTTCGAGGCAGAATGTGGTAGGTCTTTTCGGCGTTTTGCTTGACGTACTCGTCGTCCGTGTTTGCCTGAAAAAGGCAGTATATACTTTCGTCTATTCTGGGTACAGGGTGCAAGGACCCCAGTCGCCTGTTTGCGTACTGTTGTAGTTCTGAGTGATAGAGAACAGATGTAGACCAATCTGCGCTGTTTTAACGCTAAGGTGTATGTAATGCATATTTCGCTCAAATATACGTGGAGTTTTTTACCTACATAGGTACCTATTTTTACCTAGGTATTTTTTTATATTTTTTCCCAAGCAAGTACAGTAGCGAACAGTAGTCGATAATGAAACGTGTGATTTTTGAGTACGCTGTATGTCCATGTGTACCGCCACTCACTTCCACCATGATGTAGTCGCCGAGCAACGTGTCCTTGGTCGCCTTCGTGATGTGAACCCGCCTGAACTGAGAACCTGACACACCCGCCTTGCAGACTTCTCTCCGACCAATGCACTGCGTGGACTGCGCGCAAGGTGCACAGTGGGCGCGGTTTGGTTGCATTATTTGGTAGACAAATCGAAAAATACTCATTCCGCACCCAGGACAGCCTCCGGACTCCATGTGGTTCGCGAGCGTCACGTCGTCGCTCCTAAAGACAAATATTTCGCAGTTTGACATTCATAATACCTACGTCTCGCTCTAAGTAGTGTGTGCGTGTCCGTGCATATGGGTAATTTGGCACCAAAATGGTGACAGACAAATCAAAACTGACCAGACGTCGAACTGCCACTTCTTCTGGCCCAGAATGCCGCAGAACACCGAGCCGCTGTGCACCCCGATGCGCATGTCCACGTTCACCTTGAAGTTTTGCCGGATCGTTCTAGACAACACAGAAACAGACATACACCGTGCAGTGCACTCTGTAAATCAAGAATCAAGCAATGCCCCAAGACCAGGTTTGGGCAAAATAAAAAAACTTTAAAAAAACTGGAATTTTTTTAATTGAAACAAAAACTCGTCGAAATTGTTAAAGAAGTGCTAAAAACGAGGCAAACCCGTTGGTTCGTTTCAAGCCTTTATACCTACCTGATCCTGGATGAGCTAAATAATTATAATTAGCACTATTTGAGGTGCTCCGGTGTCTGCCAAACCAAGTCTCGACGGCATACTCAAGAAAAAATTATCAGTTGTAAAAAGTTGACTGAAGTGCACTTCTAACAACTTTTAGTGCCTTGTTGATTGAAGTTGACACTCTACTAAGCTTAAAACACCTTCTGCAACATTGATCTGACATCCAAAACGATCTCTAAAAGCATTGAAGAAAAAAGTTAAAAAAAAATTAATTGAAAAAATGAAATTTTTATCAACCCAAGCCTGCCGAAGACACTATGCCGTACATAAATCCTTCAATCGAGGCCGATCCTCTACCACTAAGCCATGCGCTGCCCACTTCCGAACCCTTACTGCGCGGCGTCTAACTCTAAGCGCGTGCCATGCAATAGCACTGACTTGATGGCGTCGATCATGGCAAGTCCCATCTGGACGGTCATGTCAGCGTGGTTGGGTCGACTGACGGGCATGCCGCTGACGCAGTAGTAACAGTCGCCCAAGATCTTGATCCTCATGCACTTGTAGTCCTACGAAAACGGCCTCTGCGTTCTTGAGAGCACGCACCGGCACGCACGCACGCGCGCACGCGCGCACGCACGCACCGGCACGCACGCACGCACGCACGCACGCACGCACGCACGCACGCACGCACGCACGCACGCACGCACGCACGCACGCACCAGCACGCACCGACACGCACGCACGCACGCACCGGCACGCACGCACGCACGCACCGGCACGCACGCACGAACCTGCGCCAGTTGATCAAACTTCGTGTACAGTTCGTTGAGCGTTTGCACGAGAACTTTTGCAGTCAACGAAGCGGTCAGGGGCGTGAAGTTGACAATGTCAGCGAAGAGAATGCTGAATGAGGACTCGATGGGTTAGACAGAGACTAGAGTAGTGAGTACAATGTACATAGGTACGTCAGAGAACTAACGTACAGGCAGAGTGTGCACGTGTGCATGTAGTGTACGCAAACCGTACTACTCAACGTCGTCTCGGCGTGCTGTAACGTATCATCAAACGACACCCTCAAAGCAGGTGTAGGATACATCTAATGTTCACATACAGTACCCACACAATAAACCCGCACACGCACACGCACACACACACACACACACACACACAATAATGTACCTAGCCCGGTGGTACCGTATGCGGCGACCTACAGTTCTCCTCCAAAAGATAGACCCGCCCAATCTGCTAGTGTGGTACTATTGTGTGGAGTTGATTGGCGTGAATTCTGTCGTCTCTCTTCAACGTGCACTGGGCACCTGACGTTGTCGTGTACGTCCACGTAGAGGTCGTGGAAGAGCTTGGAGGCCGGGGCGGCGGTGGCGGCGCCGCTGGTGACCTTGAGCGTGCTCGCGTTGCCGCGCATCGTCTCGCGCACCTTATCCGTCAGGTAGACGGGGATCACGCTCGACAGCAGCTGCTCCTGAGAACAACACCACATTGTTAAAGGCGATGCGTCGATGGCGAGCGGTAGTGACGACTTTCCGAGTTGGTCGGAGTTGGACTACAGTATACCTACGTGACCTTGCGTCGCATTATACAGTGTACCTTATGATTAGAGTGCGCATTCCACGTCTTTCCTGGCGAACGCAACATAATGCCAGCGTCCACCCAGCATGAATATCGGACTCAAACCAGATTGGCCGACTTCTCTAAGCAGTGTCGTTCTACAAGCTCTGTCTGCCTCGAACAAGACGCTTGCGTCATTCGTTCCGATGGTCTGGGTTTTACCGTAAATCCTCCAATAGTGCCCCGGGCCACTATTCTTTCAAGCTCTCTTTACCCAGGGTTGCACTATTGACGGGGGGCACTATTAGAGGGGGCTCAATCGGCGGATTTACTTTATGTCTCTCTTTACCTGCCGCTCTTTTTCATTCTGGACCAGCGACCTGCTCTCGACGGCCTCGGCCAGCTGAGTGACCAGCCGTCTCCTCTGCAGACTGATCACGACATTGAGGGTCGCGCCAGCCGACAGCTGCGCCGCGACGAGAATCACCAAGACGAACACCTGAAATCGATTTGATTGAACTGTTGTACAGGGGGGTGTCCCACTATTTCTGGCCATTTTTAATCGCCGTTTTCTCGCGCGTCCGTGCAGGATATCGGTCATATCTAACCGTTCATCCAATGGATTTTTCTGTAGTTTTGACATAACAAATAATCAAGTATTGGCTCTGTAACAAAAAGAAGTCCCACAAAAATATCTGCACGGACGCGCGAGAAAACGGCGATTGGAAATGGCCAGAAATAGTGGGACACCCTGTACTTCATTCTATTCTATCGATTTCATTAATTCATTTTCGCTGCACGGATTCGTGAACCTTGTTATTGTCACGAAGTCGGACATGCAACGTCAATCAAGCACAGTAACAGGGCATATAGATCAAAGGTGCAACCTGTTCAAATTCTTCGAGATGCTAATTCTGGCTCTGCACACAAAAACGCTAAGAAGGGACCTTGAATGTGTGAATCATGCCAGGCACTGTATACAGTAGGCAAAGTCCAATTGCTACCACATAGAATGCACCTGCATGTTGCCCATGGCGCTCGGCTGCAGCACGGCGATGGAGACGGCGTTGCTGAGGAGCACCACCGCCGTCATGACGAGCGGCCTGCCGAACCAGAGGACGCACTGGACGGCAACGTTGACCAGGGCCACGTAGAGCAGCTGCAGCGCCGAGTTGTCCAGCTCCAGGGCCAGCGTGGTCGCGGGCATCAGAGCCATGGTGACCACAGAGATGTAGAGGACCACCTTGCGGGCCCAGCCATCTGAGGTGACCTTGATGACGAAGAGAGTGACGAGGACGTAGAGCCAGAAGACGAGTAAGCTGCACGCGACCCACCAAGTGGTGGAGACGGACTGAAAGGAGTCAGTTGGCTGGAAGGCGGACAGACGGACGGACGGACGGACGGACGGACGGACGGACGGACGGACGGACGGACGGACGGACGGACGGACGGACGGACGGACGGACGGACGGACGGACGGACGGACGGACGGACGGACGGACGGACGGACGGACGGACGGACGGACGGACGGACGGACGGACGGACGGACGGACGGACGGGCGGGCGGGCGGACGGACGGACGGACGGACGGACGGACGGACGGACGGACGGACTGACTGACTGACTGACTGACTGACTGACTGACTGACTGACTGACTGACTGACTGACTGACTGACTGACTGACTGACTGACTGACTGACTGACTGACTGACTGACTGACTGACTGACTGACTGACTGACTGACTGACTGACTGACTGACTGACTGACTGACTGACTGACTGACTGACTGACTGACTGACTGACTGACTGACTGACTGACTGACTGACTGACTGACTGACTGACTGACTGACTGACTGACTGACTGACTGACTGACTGACTGACTGACTGAATACAAAAACACAACGCCAACCTTTTGTTCACTTGCAACCAATTGCACCACGAGTAGCGCAGGCACGTATCCGACGAGTCCTGCGATGATGAGAAAGAGTCTGAGTCGGTCGACGGCGCACCAGTGTCTCTGGAGTCGTTTTTCCAGGTCCATTCTCTGAACAGTGCCCAGAAGCGGCTTCTCGCTCCCTCCTCTTCCCTCTCTTGCACCCCCCTTGAAGTGATTATCGTTAGTCATTCGGCTTTTTTTCGCCGCCACTCCAGCCAACTCAAGGGTGCGGAGAGAGACGCGGTGTTCGCTTGATTGCGAATGGTGTCGTTCGTCACCACGAAGGAAACAGTTGTTCCCCTCACATCCAGTGGAGGAAACGTAGCCGGAACAGAACGAGGAAACAAACAGACGAAGGACAGATCCTTTGAGCTTAGCACCACCGTTGTGCAATTGGTAAACAATCCATTTTTACTCCAGCCTGCCTGATGGCAAATTGCCGGAGTTCGGTAAGGAAAAGCCTTGCGGGGATGCAATGAGAGGTGGGCAAAGAGGTCGGATGAATTTATTTTGGTAGCAGCAAAAGGCTTTTAATGCCTTTCAAAGAGGCGATTTACGTCAATTCTCTTGGGGGAGGGCACTTTTAGCGCAATACTCATGCAAGAGGTTCGACTGACGTCGGGTGGGAGCTGGAGGCTCACGGAGAAGTGAAAGCGATCAGGGCGCGCGCGTCTCTTCCTATCAAAATATTGTCGTTTGACGACCATTGGGAGTTGGCAAACAGTGGGAGACATTCGACACCTCTGGCTGGCGCCGCCGGAATGCACAAACCGACGTGTTTGTTCCGACGGCACCCTACTTTTGTCGCATCGCACTCGGTGGGCTGCCAACACCGTGCAGCCCTTGTCCCTCACTGGGGGCAGCGGATGGCGTAGTGGTATAGAGAATCGGCCTCTTGCGCGCACGGTTCTGGGTTCGATTCTCGATGGATCCGCTACGAACGAGTCTTTTCCTATCCATGGATTTTCTCGTGCTGCCGCTGCCCTAGATTACAGGTGGCGTTCTACCGAATGTCTTTGGCTACTTATGCGGCCCTAGCCGGGAAGGTGCCAAGGATATGGGTATGCATGGGCCATTGACGGCCTCCTAGCGTTGCCCCTAATCCAACAACAACAACAACATTGCCCCTCATAGAACAGATACATAGGGTCCTAGCCGCATCGGTCTCTGCGTAGCGCCGCTCGTCGCAAATCGCTGCCGTCTTCAACGACCAGTTTTTGCGGAGATCTTTGAGGTCCGAAAAAAACGAATGAGACCGCCGCACGTGCCAGCCCTCAACCATAGGCTGCTGATTGGAGAGCGGCAGCGAGATGAAATAATCTAGGTACCTATAGCTAGCCTGCCGCGGCTAAAAGCTGGTCCTCTTGCCCTACCCTTGCCAAGAGAGCGAAAAACCCGAACCAGTGAGCAGACAGGTCAATCAAGTGATTCGGCCCTGCATTGAACCCCTTGATAACACCATGCCATAATCTATAGAAATCACAGTCACGATGTCAAAAAACAAAGGCAGATACCACTACTCAATTTGTCATTGTGCATGCAATCACGCAAGCGTGCAAACATAGGCTCAATGCCTACTAACTTCTGCCAGCCTATTAAATACCACTAGGTTTGCTTGCTAGGTAGCGGGAACTGACGCCGCCGAACGGGTGGTCATTTTCGCCAAATGTTCGACTGCGAACCGAACTCTCTTATTCAAATAGCTTGTCAACATTGGCGCCTTGGCTCGCTTGCAGGCTCTCGCTTGCGGGGGTGGGTCGTATACCGCGTTTATTGGCGGTTCAACGCTCTCAGCGCCGCTCGGGTTACAAGTTGGATGGTTGGTCTTCACTCTACGCGCGGGCACACGGTGTTGGTGCGTGCGTGCGTGCGTGCGCGTGTGCGTAGGTACGTGCGTTTGGTGGAAGCGCCCGCACAGAAACGGCGAAAGAAGATGATGATACAACGCGCGTAGCATGATGACGGGACGCTACATTGTATATGGGCAGGACGAGCGGGCCGGAAGAGCTATAATGGGATCTAGCTAAAGGCGGGGTGTGATTTTCAGAGATGCCATGGAGTATACTATTACGTGTTGCGGTGTAGACAGGCAAAATTGCAGGGTGATGCGAATTGTTGGTTTCCGGCTGGTGGAAACGTCGCACTATGAGCCTTCTCCCTCGGATTTCAAGCAAGACATGGGGACACACCCGAGCAAGAGTGCAGACAAACCAATATTATTTTCTACAATCGATCTCCTGTGAAAAGCGCATGATCAGACAATTGTGTGGAATCTGATAGAATCAGATCAGACATCAGTTTGCGATTCAAAAAATCATACGTATTTACGTACAATTTGCCTAGAACTGTACAGGACAGTTTCAGTTTCTATCCAGTCCACATCAAGTTCTCACTGATGCGTTTTTGTCCCCCCCCCCCAATGACTTTGTTCATGCAAATTCTCTACCGTACGCACCGTCAGCCACTTGCTCTCCTCCGACCGCTCTCGTCTGACGCTGCCGACCATCGGCAGGCGAGGCGTCGAGTGGTCGACGCGTCGTCGGTGCCGACAGACGTCGCCGTCTTCGGCAGCGTCGTCATCGGCATCGTCGACGGCGCTCGGCAGTCGTTGTCGACGGCCCGTCGACGGCCGTCGGCGCCAGAAGAAGCGCGGCCCTCGCCAACGCCCCGAGCCGGCCGGCAGCAAGCTCGGCGAACCGTCGTCCGCGCCGCCTTCTTCCATTTTGGAGCCTGATGGTGCTGGGAATATTGCGAGAGAAAATGTGGGCTCTGCGCTTGTACCTACAATGCACAGCACTAGACTTGGCGGAATGCAAGGACGGAAGGAATCCGTTCCATAGTCGAACTACAGTCGAAAGTGCAACTCTTGACGCGCTTCTGAACTGAACCTATGCTGTTCGTTCGCGCAGCTTTTCAAATATCTGCGCGCTCTCTCAGTCGACGTATCGCAAAGAAGAGGTCTCAGCGCTCTTGCTGCCTTTCGTGCGTTGATCGCGCGTGTCTACGCATCGCTGTCGGCTCTATCACGTTAGTCATCAACGACAGTCAATCAATCAATCGTCCGCGAAGCAATGGCAATGGTGCGGGGCGCGGGCGTCAGGGAGAAGCGTAGGATGCGTCGTCCGTCGTAGGGATGAGCAGGGGGGGGGGGAGAGGGCTCGCTGTCGCCTCCTCGCTCGCTGGTAATCAACTTTTGAGCCCCTCTCCACTCTCAGCTGAATCCCGTCTCTCGCCCTCTCGCGCTAATGAATAAAGCGGTGCGCGCGCGGTTAGCGCCCAAGCGAGTGGCGAACCTCTCCTGACACCGCTAGAGCGCCGGGGCACCGTGCCGTGACGTCAGGAGGTGGGGACGCGGGGTTCGGCGGACCCGTGGGCAATGCGCCCGTCGGTTCGTTCTCGCCCGATTGGACCCGGACGAAGATAAACGGCGTCTTGTCGCGGACAGACGTCGCGCTCCACCCGCCCTAATAATGATGTTGATGGAGCGACTACAATTTCGCCTGGGGGAGGTGCTGGAACCGGCCAGCAGAACACGCATCACGCTCAGGGAAAAGGCTGGTTTCTCGAGCCTGCGCGGCGGACGACGCGTGCGGAATCGCAGATGAATCGCTCTGCCGACGCGTAGCGGCCACTGCGGAAACACACGGGGGAAAATGTGTTTGCCGTTGACACAGGTGAGGTGACTCGACGACGGCGCTTGCCCCCCTCCCCCCTGGAATCGAAACATGGAAGACACAGGGCTTGTCCCTCGGGAATGTCTCTCTCATGCTTGGCCGTCCGTCGGTTCGTCCTTCCGTGCGTGCGTTCAATTGATTCTTCGTGTACTCTTCTTCTTCCGCCCTCTTTGTACACGCTGCTGCTGACTGCATTCTTTTACTCCGGAGAATTTGCTTTCTTGAGGGACCGACCACCGGAGCCGCGCTTCCACCAATCGAACGCAAATCCGTGGGGCCCGCCGATCCATTGAAATTCACGTCTTCACTGTGAGAATGCCGTAAGATTTCATGAGCTGCTCGGATCTGGGACCGCTCGGATGGTCGGGAAAGGCGAACGCGTTGAACGCGTCTTCGGTCTCCCGGCGCGCGTCGGTCTTTCGGGCCGACTGGCGCTTGCGCTCTTGCTCGTAGACCAACTTGAGCTGGTCTGAAAGATGCGGGTGACAATTGAATCCGCGCGATAAAGAAAGGAAAGAACATTGCCAAAACTAGAAACAAGAAACGCACCGTACAGAAACTTCTCCCACTCGGCGAAAGTGCCGAACTGTCGGAAGTCCCTGCCGGGAGCGTTGATGAGACGCGTGAAGTTCTCGGACAGCTTCGAGACCAAAAGACGCTCCTGCGCCTCTCCGTGCTCCACCTACGAAATTTCGTTTAACTGGATTTTCTGTTTATTCCATGCGTACTGTGGTGGATACGTTGTGATACGGACTTTTAAACAGAAGATTTCGTTTAAGAAATTGAAGGTTTTTTCCAGTTCCGCATAATTGTGACAAATGTAAAATGCAGTAAATTTTTCGCGCTCGTAGTGCTGTGCTTTATCGCTTTCACGTCACGTTTTACGAGCTTGAAATCATAGCGCAGAATGTTTTGCTCAAAGCGGCACAAATCTTTGCGAGTTTGGCTATAGTCTCTGCTTACGCAGCAACACCCGCACTTTCTCAATTTCTGGACTTTTCCAACTCTTTCAGCTGCGTGTCATTCTAATTCTACCGTTCGTACCAGCGTTCTTCGAGTCTTTACGCGTTTTTCAACTCCAGTAAAGGTACCTGGACTCGCTTCAGCTCCGCCAAAGCGCCGAGCAGCGCCTTTTCACTTCCGAGTTTCGCTTTTCCGCCCAGCTTCTTCTTCTTCTTGTTGGCTGTGTCTCTGGCCGTCGTGGAGCGTTGCGTACTGCGGCCCGTAGAGCAGAACTTGACGGGCGAGCGGCGCGTCGACTTGTCGGCGTCTTCTAGCTCCGAGGAAGAGAGACCCACTAGACGCAGCGTGTCGTCGTCCTTCTCGGATGGGCTGTTCTGAATGGAAAATGTCCTGGAACTTTCAAATGCTTTTGTGGTTCAGCAGGTGCGTGCGTGCGTGCGTGCGTGCGTGCGTGCGTGCGTGCGTGCGTGCGTGCGTGCGTGCGTGCGTGCGTGCGTGCGTGCGTGCGTGCGTGCGTGCGTGCGTGCGGCTCACCCTCAAGAGGTCCGTGGTAGACGTCGACTTCGGCAGCTTGCTCGACAACGCGCTCGTCAGCTGTCCGGCCGTCGTCAGATCGACGTCGTCGTCACGACCGTCTTCCTTCTCGGTTACGGTCTGCGCGTGCCGACTGGCCGTTGTCGGAGTGACGCGCTCCTGACGAGGCTCGTCGACGCTGTCGACGACCTGTCGAGCGCTGTCGACATCCTGTCGACCGCTGTCGACCGCCTGGTGGTGTCGGGCACTGCTGGCACTCGTCGTCGTTGCTTCGTCCGACTGGGACATGGGCGAAATTTGGGGGAAGTTGGAAGAGATCGCTGCATTGAGAGGACAACGTGATTTAGACGCACCGGCACGCACGCACGCACGCACGCACGCACGCCCCAAGCAGTTTGTTCCCTGCATCCCATCACCTTGCTGCGCCCGATTCTTGAGCAGTTGTCTCCAGCTTTCCCTCTCCTCTTCGTCGAAACTGGCCGCCCTCCTGGCGTCGTACATGAGTCGAAGGTAGTCCGCCACTTCCGTGCGTTCGTTCAGCACCGCCAAGTCTAGTGGCGTCGCCAACGTCCCCTGCAAAGTCGTAGAATTCACGTGGCATTCAGAGTTGAGCGTTGAACGTTGAGAGATAGTCTCGATTGAAAATGAAACAGTACAGCATTAGCACAAGTCCTGCAGTAATGCTGTAGAATTACAAGTTGCACCACGCACTCGGAAGAGCATGAACGCGTTGGGCGTGGCGCCGGTCTTGCACAGCAACTTGCACATGCGCAGACTGCCGTTTGCGGCGGCCAGATGTAGCGGTCGCCTACCGGAGTGGTCTGCCGCTTCGACAAAGTCCCTCTTGAGCTCCAGAAGCCATTTGACTGTCTCTGGAGCAGTGAAATTACAAGTTTACCCATGCATGATGAAATTGATGCTACTTTATTTATATTTATTTGATTTATATATTTTTTTGAATTTATTAAACTCAGTCAATAGTCCGAGTATGGATGCGTGACGCACAGGGAAATTTGATTGGGCCTTGTTTGAGAACTGCACGTACGTACGTAAAATAAGTAATTTTTAGAACAGGCAATCCACTTGCCTATGCGTATCATACCATATTTCTCCGAAATTACACTCTCTTTCTGTGTACTTTTTCTTTTCTGTTCAATTTGTAAAAAATACCACAGTACCCTGGCTCCCAGCTTGCGTCGCTTCGTGGATGGGCAGATCGCCGCGGTGGTCCTGCGTTTCCAGACTGGCGCCGCGCTGGTGCAGCAGCTGCAGCACGGCCAGCTGGCCTCTGGCCGCTGCGTAGTGGGCCGGAGCCCTCAATTTCTTGTCCTGCAGATTTGCCTGGGCTCCGCCCAACTCCAGAAGTGTTCTGCAGCAGTCCAAGTGACCAAGCGCTGCTGCGTAGAACAGAGCGCTGGCGCCATTCCGGTCCACGGCGTCGACGCTGCAGCGTCGGTAATGTTCGTTTTTTTATTATTTAATATTCATCATTTAATCGAGTAACAACCGTTGTTGTTACTGCTGTGGTTGTTGTTGTTGTTTTTGCATTTGGGGCAACGGTAGAAGGCCGTCAACGATTCGCATTGCATGCCCATCTCTATGACACGTTCCCGTCTAGAGCCGCATAATTAGCCAAAAACATTCGGAAGAACGCCATCTGTAATCTAGGGCAGCGACGGTAGCACGAGAAAATCCATTGAGAGGGAAGTCCTCGATCTAGTGGCTCCATCAAGAATCGAGCCCAGAACCGTGCGCGCGAGAGGCCGATTCTCCACCACTACCCCATGCGCTGCCCGGTGGTAACAACCGTTTGTCGGCGCAGTCACTCAGCAGCCTGTCCAGGACGTGCGATTGGCCCCTGGCGGCGGAGCAGTGGAGCAGCGTCAGCCTCTGCTTGTCCACGCAATTCCTGTCCGCTCCCGCTTCCAGTAGAACGTTGACCGCCTCCACGTTCCCTTGGAAATGAACAAAAATTTTATTATTTTTGTTCATGCTCGAAGTGACTGTCGCACCCGAGCAGGCGGCCCAGTACGCTGGCGTCCGATCCTCGTTGTCGGCGCAGTCGGCGTTCGCACCGTGGCGCAGCAACACTCTCAGCAGGTACTTGCGCTGCTCCGGCGCAGTGTTGGGCCGGGGATCGGCAACACTGCGCTGTTGGGTCTGAGTGGCGTAGTGGAGCGCGTGCGCGCCGTGCAGGTCGGGCGTGGAGGGCAGCGCGCCCCTTTTCAAGAGCGCCTCCAGCAAGTCAACCGATGAGGCCAGTTGCAGCGGAAATTAGCCAACAACAACGACAGGTTTTTACTCGCATTTTACATTTTTTGTTAATTTCTTTTTGCAAAAAACTGTTTGCTGCAACTGGTCGTCCCTGGAGACAGACGGTGCTCCAGTGGACGGCGGTGTGCTTGGAGGCGTCCATGTGGTTGACGTCCGCGCCATTCTCCAGCAAGAACTCGGCCGCCGCTCTGTCGCCCTGCATGATCGCCAATAGGAGAGCGGTAAACCTGAACTATACACCTACGCACAAAATTCACTTGTTTAGTAGTAAACTTTTCGGCCAAAAATTATCGGACTGTGTCAAAGACTTTAATGTCTAGCAAATCTTTCTTCAGAAAGGCCAATAAATGGCGCACCAACCAGCAGCTCTCACCACTAGCGGATCCAAAGTCGGGGGCAGGGGGGCGTGCCCCCACCTGTCGTTGTCGGCACAGGGGGGGGGGGCCCGGGGGCAGGCGCCGGGGGGCGGAGGGCGAATCGAACTAATTTTTAGCTGTTTCCCTAAGAGTAACGCACCCAATAGTGGACAATATTGGACCTTCGACTAACGCACCCAATTGCCTGCGGCGCTGTAGTGTGTCAGTGAACAACTGCATTTGGACTATGGGCTCTATTTTTTATAGGAGGCGCCGATCTAAAGTAGGGCAAGGCTTGTCCAGGGCACGTAAAGGGGCGTAAAGGAATGCAATCAGACCAAATATGACCAAATCGGATTAAAAAATGCTCAGAAGAACGTTGAAAACCCAAAATTTTCGCCTGAAGCGCATGGTTTTGGACGACAATTAATGAAAATCCTTTGAGATTTAGGGATGCGTCAGTTAGCATTGTATTTTTTTTTCCGCCTGCGGCGCCAAAAGTCACAAGTTTTCGCATTAGCACCATAGCAACGCAAAAATGTGTGCCTGGCCTGCAGCGCAACTGTTTGTTTCAAAAGCTACAAAGTTAAGAAAACACGGCTGCTGCGCCAAACGCGCGAAATATGGCTCTCCAATAGATTTTTTTGTGGAAAACATTTATTGACCTTGCCCCCTCCTGTCAGAAAATCCTGGATCCGCCAGTGGCTCTCACCCCTGTTTGTCCGATTTGTTGACCAGCGTTCTCTCTAGTTGGTAGACCCGCTCGAATAATTCAAATGGCGCCCCGCTGGCGATCGCATGGTGCAGGGCGATTCGGCCCTCCTCGTCAGCACGCTCCGCCTCGATCTAAATTTCAATTCTTGTTTTTTTTTTGCCACATTTCACAAAGATAGAAGTACATAGAATCCGTAAAAGTATATTCGCGGGTGCAGTCGCACGAACGGTTGAGTAAACGACACTTGTAACTGTACTGCAGATGATAAGTTTAATGGTTGCGACAACGTTCTCACATTCTCGGGGTGGCGTAGACTCTCTTCAGCCGCCTCGAAATTCGCTTCTTTGAGCCGTGCGATCAAGCCCGTAGTCGGAGACCGCGCTTGTCGATCGCTGTCCCCGTTCTCCATTTCTAACTCTTCGCTCCGCGTGTCAAGCTTTCATTTCCCGTCGAATTTCCACAGTCGTCGTTCCTCCAATATGTGTCGCATTACGGCTTCCACTTTTAGCGAGAGGTGACAACACCCACAACACAGCGGCGAGCACTCGGCTAGGCCAATTCCGCTATTGGTTATCGTCGAGCGGCTAGAGAGGGGAAACAGTAAGCGGTCACGTGTCGTCAAGGCAACAAAAACGCAACCCCTTCGCTCTCCCAAACCCATAGTCTGGGACACCGCGAAATTGCCTAGTCGCCATGACTCAATCGCCGCATGTACAATGTTCATGGTCAAGACGGTTTGCGCGATTGACATGGCATTATACAGCCCAACTCTGAATTCAGAGGCGGAAAATTCGAAACGTGTTTTGTAGAAGTCACTTCACCATGAGATATTTACGAAGTTGAAATCAATGCCAATACAGTTGGCGAAAACGGGTCATACGCGTTATAAACACCGTTAGAATTGTTGAAGTATACAACGTGATATGCATTCCTCTCGATACTGCACACAAACACGTACTG
Organism: Paralinhomoeus sp. GSCO2_6; assembly: GCA_030248085.1. Taxonomy (NCBI): domain Eukaryota; kingdom Metazoa; phylum Nematoda; class Chromadorea; order Monhysterida; family Linhomoeidae; genus Paralinhomoeus; species Paralinhomoeus sp. GSCO2_6. Next base: position 102,331 of record JASAMY010001460.1, on the reverse strand, counting down.
CCTTGGCACTTTAGTTAATTGTTCCGAATTGATGAACGATTAGTTCTAAGAAGAAACACCAAACAGAAACACCACAAGAAACAGAGTTGAATGTAGCAGAATTACGTAGCGACAGTACTTGTTTCCTTATATATATAAAAAAACACTTCACCGGGCACCGTTTACCCGCACCATTTAAAAAATTCAAATTTTGGCTATTTCCAGAATATGCAACCGATACAAGCACAACCGATACAAGGGATCACTGTAGCTTAGGCTTTAGCTTAGGCTTAGGCTTAGGCCTAGGCTTTTGCTTTTGCTTAGGCTTAGGCTTAGGCTTAGGAGGCGGGAACAATAATCCCTTGTATCGGTTGTGCTTGTATCGGTTGCATATTTTGGGAATTGCCGTTTCAAAAAAAACACTTCACCGGGCACCGTTTACCCGCACCATTTAAAAAATTCAAGTTTCGGCTATTTCCAGAATATGCAACCGATACAAGCACAACCGATACAAGGGATCACTGTAGCTTAGGCTTTAGCTTAGGCTTAGGCTTAGGCTTAGGCTTAGGAGGCGGGAACAATAATCCCTTGTATCGGTTGTGCTTGTATCGGTTGCATATTTTGGGAATTGCCCAAATTTTTGTATTGCGTTTGTCAACAGAAAAAGAAATAATAAATTTTGAATTCCGTTCTTAATAAAATCCATATGTCTTTTGCGTCATCACCAAATGGCTTCGGCGACGGTGGCAGCGGCGGACAATTGCGTCGAAGTGCCAGGTCTGTCTGCGGAGTTTTTCACCGTTTTTTTTTGCAAAATTTGAATTTGTTCGTTGAAATATGTGCGAGCTTTTCTACTGTTTTTTTTTTCTTAATACCGCATACCCGAACCGAAGCGAGCTTTCCCCGTTTCCCTATAACATTCGAAAATTCACTAAAAAAAAATGCGCAAAACTTTGCAAACGCGTTTTCCCAGACGCGTTTTCGGCGGTTTGGGCGGCGCCGCGAACGCCCACCGCTCAGCCGGCTCTCTGCCGTCGCGCGAGGAAGTCCTCCGCCGCTTCTCCGACTCGCCCGCGACACCGACGAGCGGCAGCGGCTCCTCCGCCGGCAGTCCCAAGGCCGCCGCCTCAGAACTCAATCACTGTCTGCAGAGATTTAGGTCTCAGCGTGTGTGTGTGTGTGTGTGTGCGTGTGTGTGTGTGCGTGTGTGTGTGCGTGTGTGTGTGCAGCGTGGCGTGGCGTGGCATACACGAGACAAGAGTCCGCTGCAAGGGAAGGGTGTGTTCCCGTCGTCAGAGACAAAACATTTTTTAATAGAAGAAACGAACGAGTTGTCTTGTAGGCAAGTGTCGAAGGCTGGCCGGGAGCTGTCGAAGGCGGAGCGGCGGGCGGCGGACGCGCTGCTGAAGTGGGCGCTGCAGGAGAACAACGCCGCGCTCAAGGACGCCGCCTTTCAGGTCGCATACTTGCCATTGTTGGATTAGCGGCAACGCTAGGAGGCCGTCAATGGCCGATAATATAACATACATACCCATCTCCATGACGCCTTCCCCTGTCCATAGCGCCGTAATTAGGCGAAGGCATTCGGAAGAACGCCATCTGTAATCTGGGACAGCGATGGCACGAGAAAATCCATGGAGAGAAAAGTCGTCGATCTAGTGGCTCCATCAAGGATCGAACTCAGAACCGTGCGCCCAATAGGCTTTGGTGTTGATTGGTCCAAACGCCCGGTGGGGGGGTCTGTGGGGGTTTCGAGGGGGGGGGGGTCTAGAGCCGTCCGGGATAACATGATCGGGATCGAAAATTTTGGAGGAGGGGTGGTCGAAGTGGAGGGTTTTGCACTATAATAACGTGTAAAATGGGTACTTTTTGATCCAAAATGGGTCAAAATAGGGTCTAAAAAGCACTTTTCGGGCGTTTTTGGGTCACACTACACTGAAAAAGAAACAAAAACACGCGTCTTTACCCATTTTTTAATATTGAGAGAGGCTTTCGCAAGTTATCCAGGATGGCGATGGCCAGGGGGGGCTCTCTCCCGCAAAAAAGCGGGACGGCTATAGCCAGGGGATGGGTGAACCCCCCCCCCCCCCCAGACCCCCCTGAGGCCACCTATGGCAAGAGGCCTATTCTCTACCGCTAGGCCATGCGCTGCCCCGGTGGCATACTTTGTCTGCGCTGGATTGTAGTGGGGGAAGAACGGAATGAAGTATCGCGGCTTTTACAAGAAAAATTCGCTTGAGCCTTGAGACCAAGTCTGCTGATTTGTGTGCCGAATGTTATCCACGTTTAGGCTAACGAGCTGTTTTCCATTTACGGAGAAAAGCAGCTGGAATTCGGTCTCGATTTGGACAGGAAAATTGCGGTACGTCGTGGCGTCTTTGCCGCCCCGCCACCGCGCCCCAACGATTTCGTTGCACAGTTTAAAAGTCTAGACTTTTTGAAGATAGGGGCGAGGAGGCGTTGTCACTTGACCCCCCCCCCCCCCCCTTCTCCATAGGTGTAACTAGCAATCGAAGCTGGGGGGGGGGGTGATTTTTCAAAAGTCGGTGTGGTGACGGCCAAATTTGATACCATTTCTCGTTTTCCGGCCTAGATAATGACTTGAAAAATGCTTCCTATGCTCAAAAAACAGCGCCGCAGGCAAAATTTGTTGAATTTTTGGCCGAAAACGCGCTCGAGAGACTCCAAAAATGGTCTGTACGTGCGTAAAATACAGCGCCGCAGGCGAAAATTTTGATATTTGGACAATAAATACTGCTCACCGGCCTGAAAAACACCTCCCGAAGCATGGAAAGTGCATTTGGCATGGTAAGTATTTATCCTCCATTCAGTGCAGGCTGGACCAAAGCTGGGGGTGTCCTACTTTTTGTGCAGGATTGACCGAAGCTGGGGGGGGGGTGAACCCTACCTACCCAGTTACACTTATGGTCCTCTCCACCCAGCTGCACGTGCAATATACGGCCTATCGCCTACGAACGCGTTCGCATTCTTGCTTTGCAGCAGCTGCACGCGATCAAAGAGGGCTGCAAGCGCGTCGAGACTGCGGCGCGCCGCCTGTCCGAGCTGGAGGCGAAGGTGGAGAAAGTCGGCAGAGAGATCAAGCGCCCCTCCCACTGGAAAAAGGGCGGCGACCTTCGCCTCCTACAGGTCTGTGCGCGCGCGCGTGCGTGCGTGCGCGCCGTCAGGGAGTGCGCGTCTGCGCGTGCAGGAGAAACGCTCGGCGGCGGAGCGCGACGCGGCGACGCAGACAGCCGAGCTGGAGGCTCTGGTGACCCAGACCCAGCTCGAGAAGATGTGCATCTTCCGCCAGGCCATGGAGGTGCGTGGGGGCGTGTTGTTGCTGGTTTAGGGGTAAACGCTAGGAGGTTGTCAATGGCCCACATAAATGGCATACCATCTCCATGACGCCTTCCTCGCCATCTGTAGTCTAGGGCAGCGACAGAACGAGATAATCCGTGTGTGTCTGTCTGTCTGTCTGTCAAACTACCGAGTACAGCTGTACAGAGTGACTCTCCGCTCAGGAGTGGACAAGCCATGCGTGGATTCGGGCAAGCGTGTCTTGTTTCAGGGCGTCGCCGACACGTATCTCTCGCTCTCGCGGTCGTCGACGGCCGTGTTCGACTGTCTGCTCGACGTCTGTCAGCTCGTGCCGACCGACCTGCTCGAGGAGGGCGCCGACGTGCGGCGGCTGCGCTACACGGGCGCCCCGCTGACTCGGCAGCGCGTCGACAGGCTTCGGCAGGAGCTGGGCGTCTCCGCGACGCCTGTCCAGAACCGCAGGAGGGTGTCGGAGCCGGTGAGGAGGGCCGGCAGACTGCAGCTGCAGCTGACGCCCTCCCCGCCGCCACCCTACTCGAGTAGTATGGGAAGTAGTAACGACTCACCGCCTCTGACGACGCCGACAACGGCCTGTGCGGGTTGTCGTTGTCGTCAGAATGCCAACAGCAGTGGTCAGACCACCAACGCTCTCTATCCACGATTGCCACCCAGCGCCCCTCCACTCAGGAACCTCCTGTAGAGATAACACAAGTCGCGTGTTGGCTGAGGTTCAGCTGTAGCTTGGCGCGGACACATCAGCTGTTCATGGTTCGTGCGACCTTAGCTCGTTGCTCGGACTAGATTCCCTTAACATTGACAGAATTGGTTGACATCGCCCTTGTGCATGATTGTGTACTTATTTTGTACTGGCGCGATCCCAGCTTCCGCGACTAGGCTAGTGCTCAGCTCCAGTCCACCTCACTCCATGTTGCGCTCTATTTCTCAGCATTGTGCTTCATATCCCCCAACACTTGTGCGGCTGGCGTGAGACCAACCAACCTCTTGTCATTCTAAGCCTTCCTTTGGACAAGCGCACGTCCGTGTGCAACGCATTCCAGCTGTTCTAGTTTTGATGTAGTTATTATCGCATATTGCTGCCTTTTCTGCACACGGACATGCCCGTTGATGTACTCTCTGACTCATGGCGCCTCTTTCTACACGTTCGGATTTCGCGACCTACTCACTGCTTGGTGTTCTTGGTTTAGGCGTCTGTTTAACGTTGCTTGAATTCTAAACTTGTGGCTCTAGTTTCTTGACGATACGACATTGTGCAATAAAAGTCGTTTCGTGTTTTCATTATGTGTTGCCAATCCAGTATGTTTGTGCAGCGTGCACGCACGCACGCACACACACACACACATGGAAAAATGAAGGGGGGCAGCGGTAGTCATTTTCTTGCTCTGTATCCCCCCCCCTCTGTCTGCCAATGAAATCGGGGGTGAGCGTTGATTTTTTAAAGTTTTTCTGCTGTAAAGTACGCCCCAGGCGCAATTTCTCTTTTTGCCTATGTACTCTCAAGAAATTTTTGGGTATAAAGCCCCCCCCCCTCTCTAAATCTTTTGGGCGTAGTGGGCGGAGGCGTGTGCACCCTAGCTCCTTCTCTCAGCTCGAAGGTGCGATATGAACCATGCGATACTTAGTGACCTGAACCATGCGCATGGTTCTTATCACCATTATATCATATCATGGGAAAGCGCCACCGCCATGTTCAACTGAGCAGAAACCAACTTTCCGATGGTAGTTCAATGCCATCCACTTCAACAAATCCGGAATTGAATGATAGTCCAGGTGTGTACATATATACAATTGTGTGATGTACATGCACAAGTATATACTCGCTATCACATAGTGAATGAATGGTTCAGTATCTATGATGTGTAATAAAATCCCCGAGTTTAAATTTCAATGGTTCCAGTTGTTATTTTGTGGTGACACATTGTTTCCTCGACCTGGGGCAAGTCCTGCATACCACCCCTAACTGTGTTTGGTGTCCCCCCCGCCCTTCACTCAGAAACCAACCCCCCCCCTCCCCAAGAAAAGTGTTTGCAACCTGTCTAAAATGGTAAAAGCGAGTGTTTTGGTGTTTTGCTGTCTTTTCAGTACTGCATGACTGTAAAACCCAGACTAACGCTATTTATAAGCTTTTTAAACCAAAAAGTTACCATTTATGCGCTATTTTGGTGAAAAATAGTCTGTTTTGGTGTTCTACCACACCCCCCAGTTTTGGCCTAATGACAACTACTCATTCCTTGGAGGGCCATTTACCAAGTTCCTACCACCACCCACCCCCTACCACTCACCCTGACTGAGTTACGCACGCAAATTTTCATTGTGTGCGTACATATGCTTCCCAGGTGATTTGCCTGGATTTTACTGGGATCCAGAGAAGCGGCGTTACTTCCGGACGCCCAATCAGCCTCACGATGCCATCTCTGTGGTTGCTACCAAGGCGGTTCGACAGAAATTCGCTCCAGCATGCCAGCAGCAGAAAGATCTAGAAGAACCCAGCAGTGCTGCAGCTGGAAATCTGACTCGGTGCTTGATCACAAGGAACTTGTGTTTGAAGGGCAGCAACAATGGTTGAATTGTGCAAAGTGCACCTTTAACTGGCTTGGTAATCAGCAAAAGGCTTTGTAGTTTGTAAAGTTTATTAAGGAAAAATTTGCAGGCAGCTGCAAAAAAGGGGAATATGTGACTTCCGTAGAGCTGAAGTCCACTTTGAAAAAATATTGTATAGATAAGAGCATTGCAGTGGAGTCCACTTTGAAAAACGATTGTATAACAGCATTGCAGTTGATGTGGAGTCCACTTTGAAAAACGATTGTATAAGAGCATGCAATGGTATGAACAATCAATTTGCTTGTCACATATTCGGCGTTTTTAGCGCTCGCTACATGATGACAGAATACAGTGGCACTTAGCATACTAGGAAAAGCGCATATCTAACTACGCACACACTCACACGCGCACGCACGCACGTACATAGACACTCAAATATTTTGTAAGTTGGAAATGATGATCCAATGAATAGAATATTTTGATTCTACCACAGTTCGAATTACGATACCTACAAATTGTTCTATTCTGCAAACATACGTGCAGTCTGCAATTGGGATAACTGATTCTTTGAAGCACAGTAACAGAAATTTGTTGTGTTAATGGATGGAGAATATGCACAACAGGCACTTCAGGTATAATTTAAGGAGCTGTTCTACAAACACAATCTACATTACTGTTTCGAAACTTATCATTAACCTGTCCTTTGAGAATCCGTAATCAGCAGCATTGAAATACATACCACACCACACATACCAAGAGTCCAGTTGCGCTTATGGTTTTTAGTTCTATCTGCAATGTGCGTAGGGCAGTGGTGTGTGTCACTTTTAGCTGGGCAACAGTGACGTCACTAGAATGACTGTTGTTCGAAATGAAATATGCCAAAATAGCTCACGCTAAAAACGCCGAATATGTGACAAGCAAATTGATTGTTCATACCATTGCATGCTCTTATACAATCGTTTTTCAAAGTGGACTCCACATCAACTGCAATGCTGTTATACAATCGTTTTTCAAAGTGGACTCCACTGCAATGCTCTTATCTATACAATATTTTTTCAAAGTGGACTTCAGCTCTACGGAAGTCACATATTCCCCTTTTTTGCAGCTGCCTGCAAATTTTTCCTTAATACAGTGTTTTTTCGTATTGATATGTACGAAATGTGCTCCGACGCGTGCACGGATTTCGGGTGCAAACAAGGTGCACCCACACAGGGGGGCGTGAGTTTCCCTACCACAGTAGCATACATGTAACCGGGTTTTTGAAGTGGGTGGGGGGGGACGCCAGAGACCATTCTGTGGGGGGAGGGGGTGTCGTAGCCGAAACGTCGTATTAAATAAAAATGTGTACAGTGTACAAGTTCAAAACTGTAGAATTTCTTGACAAACACCTTCCTTCCTGGGCAACGTCTCGAACACCAAGGACGTGCTGGAACTCCTCGAGTTACAGAATCAGGGGCTGAACACCAGCGAGTGGCGCGTGACGCGCTCGTTACCCAAGCCCGACCACGAGGACGCCACCAAGCGGAAGCCTTCACGGGGCGACCGGTGCCACCCTACGGGTGCCAAATTCCGCGAGCCAAGGGAGTACGTCGGATGCACTGCCGGTCAATGCGGAAGCCTTCACGGGGCGACCGGTGCCACCCTACGGGTGCCAAATTCCGCGAGCCAAGGGAGTACGTCGGATGTACTCCAGCACATTCGGGTTTTTGCTGGGGCGCCCTGGGCGAGTGCTCGCGACCCGGTGGCGCCGTCTCCTCCTACTGCGAGCCGGCGATGTCGAGACAAACCCAGGACCTGTACGCTGGCCCTGTGGAAAATGTGGAAAAGCATGCACGTGGCGACACTACTCCATCAAGTGCTGGGACTGTAGCAGGTGGGTACATCGGCAGTGCGCTGGACTGACTGTACAACAACTGAACAATATGACGGAGCACGACCCATGGTCGTGCGGCTGCTCGGTCTCTGTGCTCACTAGCAGCGCTGCGCCTTCAACGTCTCTACCGCCGCCGCCACACCCCCCTCCCCGACCACCACTCCCCCCCTCACGCCCACCGCCAAGACGGAGGCGTCTGGACCACGCCCAGAGGCAGACACCCCCCCAGGGACTTGAACATCCTGCAGATCAACCTAAATGGTTGGAGGGCACGGCAAGCCGTGCTACAAAAGACGCTGAGCGAACTGAATGTGGACGTGACGGTGCTGCAAGAGACCAAGCTCACGGCCGCAGACCCATCCCCCAAGGTGGGACCCTACTGCGTCCTCCGGCAGGAGAGAACCCTGCACCGACGCGGCGCGGCTGCCCCACAAGGCGGCCTCGCCATCCTGCTGCGCCACGACCTCCCCCACAGCACACTCACCACGCCCAACCTGCCAGCCGGCGCGGCCCTGGAGTGTCTCGGGGTGCGCCTCCACCTCCCTCGGGGCCCCATCGACATCTGGAACGTGTACCGCCCACCTGCCCGCACTGGGGCCACTGACGGCCGCGACGCGGCACTCCATCTGGCATACTGGCCGTCAGATGCCAAGACCGTAATTTGCGGGGACGTCAACGCGCATGGCTCATGGGATGCAAACCATGAGGGCGACGAGCTGGGCGCCGAACTGGACGACTGGGCGGTGGCCCATGGCATGGCCGTGATCAACGATGGCCAGGCCACTCGGGTCGCGCCTGGCACGGGCATGGGCTCAGCGCCCGACGTCACCATCGTCTCAGCTAGGCGGGCCGGCGCCTTCCGCTGGCGCGTCGGCGACACCATCGGATCCGACCATCTGCCCATCATGATCAGCCTCCCAGGGGTGTCTGCTCCCCCCAACCAGCAGCAGACCCCCCGCCCCAACTTCAAGCGGACAAACTGGGACGTGTACAGAGCCGAGGTAACACAACAGCTGGCAGGCGCACCGGACATTGCCACGCTGTCCATCGACGGGGCGCACGCCCACTTGGTCGCGGTCATTCAACGCGCCTCGACATCTGCAACGCCGCGCACCACGGGCCGTAGAAATCGGCCGTGGTGGACACTGGCGTGCGGGGTTGCCCGCGACGAATGTCGGCGAGCGCTCCGCGAGCTCTGCCGTCAGCCAAACGACGCGCAGCGCCTCGCCGAGTACAACAGACTGAGGGGGGGCCATGGACGAGACGGTACGACAGGAGAAGCGGCGCTGCTGGCGAGAGTTCACAGAGACACTCTCACCGCACACGCCCACAACGAAGGTGTGGGGCGTCCTGCGATGTCTCGACGGATGGCCGAAAGGCCGCCTGCCGGGAGGAGCGCTGACCGTCAACAACAAGGCCATCTACAGGGACGCGGCCAAGGCCGACCTCGCAGCAGCCACATACGCTGCTGTCAGCCGCGTGCACGTGGCACGGGACGACCGCCGCGAGGCCTACCTTGCTGTACGAACGCGCCTCTATCCTACAACCACTCCCACGCCCAACACTGCGGCCGAAGGACGGCCGTTCAGTGCCGCCGAGCTAGAGGCAACGCTCGTCCGCATGAAATCCACAGCACCAGGACGCGACAGGGTCCACCCACTGCTGCTAAAACATCTACCCGAGGCCGGACTGGCCCGCCTACTGGCCTTGATCAACCGGACTCTAGAGGAGGGTCGGCTGCCTACTGCCTGGCGCCGAGCCCTCATTGTGCCCATCCTGAAGAGAGGCAAGCGCCCGGACGACGTCAAGAGCTACCGGCCAGTGTCGCTCATCTCCTGCATCGCCAAAACGGCGGAAGCGATGATGCAGCGACGCATACAGAGCTGGGCCCGCGAGCGCAACCTTCTGCCAGAAGAGCAGGCCGGCTTCCAGCCTGGCCGCAGCACAGTAGACTGTCTAGTGGGCGTCGCCCAGCGCTCGCTCGACGCGCTGCAGCAGCGCGAGCGTTCTCTCCTGGTGGCCGTGGACTTCCGGGCGGCGTTCGACCGCGTCTGGTGCTCGGGCCTTCTGCGCGACCTTGCACAGGCTGGGCTCGCCTCGCGGTGCCTGCGCTGGGTGCGCTGCTTTCTCTCGGATCGGAGATCGGCGGTCCAGTGGAACTCTGTGGTGGGGCGCGAGCGCATCTTCAAGGAGGGCGTCCCACAGGGCAGCCCCCTCTCGCCGCTCCTGTACATCCTGTCACAGGCGGACCTTCCCCGTCTGGTGAACGCCGCTGAGCCGACAGCAAAGACGACCATATACACAGACGATCTGACCGTCGTCACGCACGGCCAGCCGCTGCAGACAGCGGTGCACCGCATGCAGCAGGCGCTAGCTGGCGTAGAACGCTGGACGGCAGCGACACAGGCAGAGGTATCCGTCTCCAAGACGGAGGCGCTCGTCATCTCGGTGGACCCGAGCGAGACGGCCGGCAAGGCCCAGCCGCCTCTCACCCTACCGGGCCAGCCGGTCCCCTACACGAAGAACCGCACGCTCCTGGGGGTCGCCTTCGACGCCGGCCTCCGTTTCGGGGCCCAGGCGCAGAGGGCGGCCAAAAAGCTACAAGACCGCTGCAACATCCTCAGGGCCCTGGCCGGCCGCAGGTGGAGACTGACGGGCTCATGCCTGCGCTCGCTCTACAACGCCTGGGCCCGCCCTGGCGGCCTATACGCGGCCGCGGCGTGGATGCCTTTCCTGGCGGACACGCACCACCAACGTCTCGAGAGCTGCAACTACCTGGCCGCGCGCATAATCACGGGCGCGCCGCGTGGCGCCCCGTTGGCCGCGACCGTGCGCGAGGCCGGACTGCGCCCACTGTACCAGATAGGCGAGGAGGAGGCGGCGCGCCTCTTCTTCAACTACCAACGGCTGCCAGAGGACAATCCAAGGAGGCAGCTGGCGGGCGCCAACCCGCCAGCTCGACTGAAAGCTCTGGGTGGCGGTCGCCGTCCGGACTGGCGCTCGGCAGTGCGGCGACTGCTGGAGGAGCTGCGGCCGGCAGGCGTAGCCAACTACGACTATGACGTGAAGGCCGCGCTCATGCAGGCGCGCGAGCCCCGCGCCATCACGCACTACCGGCGCTGCACCGATGCGACCTCTTGCCACCGCCGCTGCACGAACGGCCAGCTGTTTGTTACCAGCTGACACTGGCCGCTCGCGCGCAGACGAGACCATGCTGCACTGCCTGCGCCTCAATAGGGCCCCATACCTGCAACAGACCCAACACCGCCACGGCCGCTCGGCCCTGCCCACCTGCACACAATGCAACAGCGGGGCTGCCGGTGGCGCCGTCTCCTCCTACTGCGAGCCGGCGATGTCGAGACAAACCCAGGACCTGTACGCTGGCCCTGTGGAAAATGTGGAAAAGCATGCACGTGGCGACACTACTCCATCAAGTGCTGGGACTGTAGCAGGTGGGTACATCGGCAGTGCGCTGGACTGACTGTACAACAACTGAACAATATGACGGAGCACGACCCATGGTCGTGCGGCTGCTCGGTCTCTGTGCTCACTAGCAGCGCTGCGCCTTCAACGTCTCTACCGCCGCCGCCACACCCCCCTCCCCGACCACCACTCCCCCCCTCACGCCCACCGCCAAGACGGAGGCGTCTGGACCACGCCCAGAGGCAGACACACCCCCCCAGGGACTTGAACATCCTGCAGATCAACCTAAATGGTTGGAGGGCACGGCAAGCCGTGCTACAAAAGATGCTGAGCGAACTGAATGTGGACGTGGCGGTGCTGCAAGAGACCAAGCTCACGGCCGCAGACCCATCCCCCAAGGTGGGACCCTACTGCGTCCTCCGGCAGGAGAGAACCCTGCACCGACGCGGCGCGGCTGCCCCACAAGGCGGCCTCGCCATCCTGCTGCGCCACGACCTCCCCCACAGCACGCTCACCACGCCCAACCTGCCAGCCGGCGCGGCCCTGGAGTGTCTCGGGGTGCGCCTCCACCTCCCTCGGGGCCCCATCGACATCTGGAACGTGTACCGCCCACCTGCCCGCACTGGGGCCACTGACGGCCGCGACGCGGCACTCCATCTGGCATACTGGCCATCAGATGCAAAGACCGTAATTTGCGGGGACGTCAACGCGCATGGCTCATGGGACGCAAACCATGAGGGCGACGAGCTGGGCGCCGAACTGGACGACTGGGCGGCGGCCCATGGCATGGCCGTGATCAACGATGGCCAGGCCACTCGGGTCGCGCCTGGCACGGGCATGGGCTCAGCGCCCGACGTCACCATCGTCTCAGCTAGGCGGGCCGGCGCCTTCCGCTGGCGCGTCGGCGACACCATCGGATCCGACCATCTGCCCATCATGATCAGCCTCCCAGGGGTGTCTGCTCCCCCCCAACCAGCAGCAGACCCCCCGCCCCAACTTCAAGCGGACAAACTGGGACATGTACAGAGCCGAGGTAACACAACAGCTGGCAGGCGCACCGGACATTGCCACGCTGTCCATCGACGGGGCGCACGCCCACTTGGTCGCGGTCATTCAACGCGCCTCGACATCTGCAACGCCGCGCACCACGGGCCGTAGAAATCGGCCGTGGTGGACACTGGCGTGCGGGGTTGCCCGCGACGAATGTCGGCGAGCGCTCCGCGAGCTCCGCCGTCAGCCAAACGACGCACAGCGCCTCGCCGAGTACAACAGACTGAGGGGGGCCATGGACGAGATGGTACGACAGGAGAAGCGGCGCTGCTGGCGAGAGTTCACAGAGACACTCTCACCGCACACGCCCACAACGAAGGTGTGGGGCGTCCTGCGATGTCTCGACGGATGGCCGAAAGGCTGCCTGCCGGGAGGAGCGCTGACCGTCAACAACAAGGCCATCTACAGGGACGCGGCCAAGGCCGACCTCGCAGCAGCCACATACGCTGCTGTCAGCCGCGTGCACGTGGCACGGGACGACCGCCGCGAGGCCTACCTTGCTGTACGAACGCGCCTCTATCCTACAACCACTCCCACGCCCAACACTGCGGCCGAAGGACGGCCGTTCAGTGCCGCCGAGCTAGAGGCAATGCTCGTCCGCATGAAATCCACAGCACCAGGACGCGACAGGGTCCACCCACTGCTGCTAAAACATCTACCCGAGGCCGGACTGGCCCGCCTACTGGCCTTGATCAACCGGACTCTAGAGGAGGGTCGGCTGCCTACTGCCTGGCGCCGAGCCCTCATTGTGCCCATCCTGAAGAGAGGCAAGCGCCCGGACGACGTCAAGAGCTACCGGCCAGTGTCGCTCATCTCCTGCGTCGCCAAAACGGCGGAAGCGATGATGCAGCGACGCATACAGAGCTGGGCCCGCGAGCGCAACCTTCTGCCAGAAGAGCAGGCCGGCTTCCAGCCTGGCCGCAGCACAGTAGACTGTCTAGTGGGCGTCGCCCAGCGCTCGCTCGACGCGCTGCAGCAGCGCGAGCGTTCTCTCCTGGTGGCCGTGGACTTCCGGGCGGCGTTCGACCGCGTCTGGCGCGCGGGCCTTCTGCGCGACCTTGCACAGGCTGGGCTCGCCTCGCGGTGCCTGCGCTGGGTGCGCTGCTTTCTCTCGGATCGGAGATCGGCGGTCCAGTGGAACTCTGCGGTGGGGCGCGAGCGCATCTTCAAGGAGGGCGTCCCACAGGGCAGCCCCCTCTCGCCGCTCCTGTACATCCTGTCACAGGCGGACCTTCCCCGTCTGGTGAACGCCGCTGAGCCGACAGCAAAGACGACCATATACACAGACGATCTGACCGTCGTCACGCACGGCCAGCCGCTGCAGACAGCGGTGCACCGCATGCAGCAGGCGCTAGCTGGTGTAGAACGCTGGACGGCAGCGACACAGGCGGAGGTATCCGTCTTCAAGACGGAGGCGCTCGTCATCTCGGTGGACCCAAGCGAGACGGCCGGCAAGGCCCAGCCGCCTCTCACCCTACCGGGCCAGCCGGTCCCCTACACGAAGAACCGCACGCTCCTAGGGGTCGCCTTCGACGCCGGCCTCCGTTTCGGGGCCCAGGCGCAGAGGGCGGCCAAAAAGCTACAAGACCGCTGCAACATCCTCAGGGCCCTGGCCGGCCGCAGGTGGGGACTGACGGGCTCATGCCTGCGCTCGCTCTACAATGCCTGGGCCCGCCCTGGCAGCCTATACGCGGCCGCGGCGTGGATGCCTTTCCTGGCGGACACGCACCACCAACGTCTCGAGAGCTGCAACTACCTGGCCGCGCGCATAATCACGGGCGCGCCGCGTGGCGCCCCATTGGCCGCGACCGTGCGCGAGGCCAGACTGCGCCCACTGTACCAGATAGGCGAGGAGGAGGCGGCGCGCCTCTTCTTCAACTACCAACGGCTGCCAGAGGACAATCCAAGGAGGCAGCTGGTGGACGCCAACCCGCCAGCTCGACTGAAAGCTCTGGGTGGCGGTCGCCGTCCGGACTGGCGCTCGGCAGCGCGGCGACTGCTGGAGGAGCTGCGGCCGGCAGGCGTAGCCAACTACGACTATGACGTGAAGGCCGCGCTCATGCAGGCGCGCGAGCCCCGCGCCATCACGCACTACCGGCGCTGCACCGATGCGACCTCTTGCCACCGCCGCTGCACGAATGGCCAGCTGTTTGTTACCAGCTGACACTGGCCGCTCGCGCGCAGATGAGACCACGCTGCACTGCCTGCGCCTCAATAGGGCCCCATACCTGCAACAGACCCAACACCGCCACGGCCGCTCGGCCCTGCCCACCTGCACACAATGCAACAGCGGGGCTGCTGGTGGCGCCGTCTCCTCCTACTGCGAGCCGGCGATGTCGAGACAAACCCAGGACCTGTACGCTGGCCCTGTGGAAAATGTGGAAAAGCATGCACGTGGCGACACTACTCCATCAAGTGCTGGGACTGTAGCAGGTGGGTACATCGGCAGTGCGCTGGACTGACTGTACAACAACTGAACAATATGACGGAGCACGACCCATGGTCGTGCGGCTGCTCGGTCTCTGTGCTCACTAGCAGCGCTGCGCCTTCAACGTCTCTACCGCCGCCGCCACACCCCCCTCCCCGACCACCACTCCCCCCCTCACGCCCACCGCCAAGACGGAGGCGTCTGGACCACGCCCAGAGGCAGACACACCCCCCCAGGGACTTGAACATCCTGCAGATCAACCTAAATGGCTGGAGGGCACGGCAAGCCGTGCTACAAAAGACGCTGAGCGAACTGAATGTGGACGTGGCGGTGCTGCAAGAGACCAAGCTCACGGCCGCAGACCCATCCCCCAAGGTGGGACCCTACTGCGTCCTCCGGCAGGAGAGAACCCTGCACCGACGCGGCGCGGCTGCCCCACAAGGCGGCCTCGCCATCCTGCTGCGCCACGACCTCCCCCACAGCACGCTCACCACGCCCAACCTGCCAGCCGGCGCGGCCCTGGAGTGTCTCGGGGTGCGCCTCCACCTCCCTCGGGGCCCCATCGACATCTGGAACGTGTACCGCCCACCTGCCCGCACTGGGGCCACTGACGGCCGCGACGCGGCACTCCATCTGGCATACTGGCCGTCAGATGCGAAGACCGTAATTTGCGGGGACGTCAACGCGCATGGCTCATGGGACGCAAACCATGAGGGCGACGAGCTGGGCGCCGAACTGGACGACTGGGCGGCGGCCCATGGCATGGCCGTGATCAACGATGGCCAGGCCACTCGGGTCGCGCCTGGCACGGGCATGGGCTCAGCGCCCAATGTCACCATCGTCTCAGCTAGGCGGGCCGGCGCCTTCCGCTGGCGCGTCGGCGACACCATCGGATCCGACCATCTGCCCATCATGATCAGCCTCCCAGGGGTGTCTGCTCCCCCCAACCAGCAGCAGACCCCCCGCCCCAACTTCAAGCGGACAAACTGGGACGTGTACAGAGCCGAGGTAACACAACAGCTGGCAGGCGCACCGGACATTGCCACGCTGTCCATCGACGGGGCGCACGCCCACTTGGTCGCGGTCATTCAACGCGCCTCGACATCTGCAACGCCGCGCACCACGGGCCGTAGAAATCGGCCGTGGTGGACACTGGCGTGCGGGGTTGCCCGCGACGAATGTCGGCGAGCGCTCCGCGAGCTCCGCCGTCAGCCAAACGACGCGCAGCGCCTCGCCGAGTACAACAGACTGAGGGGGGCCATGGACGAGACGGTACGACAGGAGAAGCGGCGCTGCTGGCGAGAGTTCACAGAGACACTCTCACCGCACACGCCCACAACGAAGGTGTGGGGCGTCCTGCGATGTCTCGACGGACGGCCGAAAGGCCGCCTGCCGGGAGGAGCGCTGACCGTCAACAACAAGGCCATCTACAGGGACGCGGCCAAGGCCGACCTCGCAGCAGCCACATACGCTGCTGTCAGCCGCGTGCACGTGGCACGGGACGACCGCCGCGAGGCCTACCTTGCTGTACGAATGCGCCTCTATCCTACAACCACTCCCACGCCCAACACTGCGGCCGAAGGACGGCCGTTCAGTGCCGCCGAGCTAGAGGCAACGCTCGTCCGCATGAAATCCACAGCACCAGGACGCGACAGGGTCCACCCACTGCTGCTAAAACATCTACCCGAGGCCGGACTGGCCCGCCTACTGGCCTTGATCAACCGGACTCTAGAGGAGGGTCGGCTGCCTACTGCCTGGCGCCGAGCCCTCATTGTGCCCATCCTGAAGAGAGGCAAGCGCCCGGACGACGTCAAGAGCTACCGGCCAGTGTCGCTCATCTCCTGCGTCGCCAAAACGGCGGAAGCGATGATGCAGCGACGCATACAGAGCTGGGCCCGCGAGCGCAACCTTCTGCCAGAAGAGCAGGCCGGCTTCCAGCCTGGCCGCAGCACAGTAGACTGTCTAGTGGGCGTCGCCCAGCGCTCGCTCGACGCGCTGCAGCAGCGCGAGCGTTCTCTCCTGGTGGCCGTGGACTTCCGGGCGGCGTTCGACCGCGTCTGGCGCGCGGGCCTTCTGCGCGACCTTGCACAGGCTGGGCTCGCCTCGCGGTGCCTGCGCTGGGTGCGCTGCTTTCTCTCGGATCGGAGATCGGCGGTCCAGTGGAACTCTGCGGTGGGGCGCGAGCGCATCTTCAAGGAGGGCGTCCCACAGGGCAGCCCCCTCTCGCCGCTCCTGTACATCCTGTCACAGGCGGACCTTCCCCGTCTGGTGAACGCCGCTGAGCCGACAGCAAAGACGACCATATACGCAGACGATCTGACCGTCGTCACGCACGGCCAGCCGCTGCAGACAGCGGTGCACCACATACAGCAGGCGCTAGCTGGCGTAGAACGCTGGACGGCAGCGACACAGGCGGAGGTATCCGTCTCCAAGACGGAGGCGCTCGTCATCTCGGTGGACCCGAGCGAGACGGCCGGCAAGGCCCAGCCGCCTCTCACCCTACCGGGCCAGCCGGTCCCCTACACGAAGAACCGCACGCTCCTGGGGGTCGCCTTCGACGCCGGCCTCCGTTTCGGGGCCCAGGCGCAGAGGGCGGCCAAAAAGCTACAAGACCGCTGCAACATCCTCAGGGCCCTGGCCGGCCGCAGGTGGGGACTGACGGGCTCATGCCTGCGCTCGCTCTACAACGCCTGGGCCCGCCCTGGCGGCCTATACGCGGCCGCGGCGTGGATGCCTTTCCTGGCGGACACGCACCACCAACGTCTCGAGAGCTGCAACTACCTGGCCGCGCGCATAATCACGGGCGCGCCGCGTGGCGCCCCGTTGGCCGCGACCGTGCGCGAGGCCGGACTGCGCCCACTGTACCAGATAGGCGAGGAGGAGGCGGCGCGCCTCTTCTTCAACTACCAACGGCTGCCAGAGGACAATCCAAGGAGGCAGCTGGCGGACGCCAACCCGCCAGCTCGACTGAAAGCTCTGGGTGGCGGTCGCCGTCCGGACTGGCGCTCGGCAGCGCGGCGACTGCTGGAGGAGCTGCGGCCGGCAGGCGTAGCCAACTACGACTATGACGTGAAGGCCGCGCTCATGCAGGCACGCGAGCCCCGCGCCATCACGCACTACCGGCGCTGCACCGACGCGACCTCTTGCCACCGCCGCTGCACGAACGGCCAGCTGTTTGTTACCAGCTGACACTGGCCGCTCGCGCGCAGACGAGACCACGCTGCACTGCCTGCGCCTCAATAGGGCCCCATACCTGCAACAGACCCAACACCGCCACGGCCGCTCGGCCCTGCCCACCTGCACACAATGCAACAGCGGGGCTGAGGAGGACACTGAACACTATCTACTACATTGCACACGCTGGCAGATGGAGAGGCTCGCTGTACTGGGCGCGGCGCCCGCCCTCAACTGCCTCCAGCTCGCGCCCGACAATGTGCTGGATTACGTTCGACGCACTGGCCGCTGCGCGGCCTCGCGATCATAGAAGCGACCCCAAGCAACAACAACAACAGGACGCCACCACAACCAGCATGCTCGTTGAGGACGCGTCCTATGCGGCCCTCTGCGCGGCCAAGATGGTGGTCAACTATGGCGTGTGTGCGTGCGTGCGTGCGTGCGTGCGTGCGTGCGTGCATTCGTGCGTGCGAGAGTGCGTCGGTGCGTGCGTGCGTGGGTGCGTGCGTGCTTGCGTGCGTGTGTGCGTTCGTGCGTGCGTGCGTGCGTGCGTGCATGAATGTGTGCCTTGTGAGGTTGCACATGAGAGTGCAGATCCCCAAAGCACTGGAAGTCAGCCAAAAAATATTTTAACATCTGAAAAGAAAAACGAAAAAACTGAAAAAATGCAGGGTGGTTCATGGGAACAACATGGGTGGTGCAGGAAGGGACACTGGGGTAACGCAATATTGATTGGTTTTTAAGAGATGGCAGAGACGCCAGCGGGAGTCGAACCCGCGACCTCTCGATTTGTTGTCCAAGATGCAACATTACTAAGTGTTCCAGATCTCAAGATTGTGGGCATTTAGGAAGAATCCATTTGGGGGATTAATTTCTGATTGTATACAGCATATGTTTGCAAAGTTTCATGCCGATTACTTTAACAAAAAAATTATAAAAAAAAAATTAAAAAAAATTATTTTTCGAAGGTTCAGGAGCTCATATCTCATTATCCAGTGATGGAATTTCAAAACATTGACTTACCAGGGACTCCCCTTGAGCTATTGTTCGCGAAAATCGAAGAAAAATTGGGGGTTTACTGGGCATTTTTTGGAGTTTTACTCTTGTCGGAACTATCAAAAAAATTCGGCTCTGGCGACATGGACGTCGGAGCCACCTGATTTGCTGAAAGTGAAATGCTACATGTCTGGGCGGTCAACTTTCACCATTATAGCGAATCTCTCCGATGAGCGGTTGAAGCGCCTATAGCTAACAAAGTTTTGGCCGAAAAAACGACTATGTCCAAAAAAACGGGGAAAATCGGCCATAACTCAAGACTGGAAGCAACTAGGAGCAAATGCATTTGAGGGAGAAATTGCCACCATAGACTGCGTATCCATGCCAAGTTTCAGCCCAATCGCTAGCGGCGTTCAGGAGCGGCGGTCCAAAAAAGTGGCAGAGAACACGAAAAAAAAAACCCCGCGTTTTCACAACATTTTTGGAGGTATCGCCCCCTTGCACCAAAACAAGGAAACGCGTTATGGCGCGTTCGATGCCCCAGAAGAAGGCGGTTCGTTTGAGCTATTACGCGTCCAAATCCGTTCAGGCAATCAAAAGTTATAGGCGATCGAAAATTCAAAAATCCGCATTCAGAAGTCGTCACATATTAGGGTTGTACGCTGACGCGTACACCCTGATTAGAATTCCATGCGAATTGAGGTGGCGGAAGTGGTAAGTAGGTGGTTTAGTACTACACACACTACTTACTATTTCTCTCTTTCATTCACTCTCTCGTGCATTGCAGTCAATGAGTATTAGTATCTGCGAGTGTCACTAATGTCATTCGTGTCACTTCCGGTAGATGCGTAGTGCCGACATAGCAGAACCCTCCCCAGGTTCTAGCCGGGCGAGAACCTATCCGGCGCCCTTCGAGTCCGCTGTGGGCGCCGCCTTGTTGCGGGAGCGGTTGCCGTTGCCGTAGCCGGTTGATCGAAAATTCAAAAATCCGCATTCAGAAGTCGTCACATATTAGGGTTGTACGCTGACGCGTACACCCTGATTGGGTATTTGGTTACCCACCCCCCCATCCATTTCTGTAATTCCCTCTCACCTCCACTGGTATTGTATGCTACCACAATGAGCAAAATAATCTTTTGTAAACTTAATTGTGGAATGTCTACTTACTTATATCGCGGAAAATCATGAAAAAAGCTTTGCACAATTTGGCCCAGAATGTGCGACGTGCCTTTCAATTGGGCTGTATGCAGCGTATGGCTTTGGGAAAGCGAAGGAGCAAAGCGAATTCATTAGAAATCAGTCGGAGACATTTTCGTTTTCAACATGTCTTTGACGCATTGGCGATTGACGACTATTTTTGGGTCGGTTCATCCGCAGGCCACCGAGTGGTAGCTGTGTCATACCAACTGCGCGAGACGCGATTGGGCGAACCAGTCATCAAGCGAACTCATATGGACACCCTAATCAATGACTATGCCACGTTTCCAGTGCCAAACCTGCTGGATTGGCGCATTTTCAAAACTCCACAGAACAATGCGATCTGTGTTAGTGCTGCTAGCAGGTCTGAAGACGAGAATGGTTGCACCAGCTTTGTGGCAAGACAGCTATTTAGAAGGTTGGTTGGTGTGCAAAGAGTTTGAGAGCGCACCACCTGGGGTTTGGCGGCTGTGGGGGGGGGCATACATGTGACTGGTGGGGATTTGGTGGCCACTATTATTTTCCAACACCCCCCAGACCCCCAAAATTTTCCCAAGGGATTTTCACCCTGTCTAAAACGATAAAAGTGAGTAAATGTTGGTGTTCAGTGCTTTTCAGTTTTGTATGACCATGAAACAGCTCAATAACACTATTTAGAGCCTATTTTGACCCAAAAGTACCAATATAACTAAAAAAAGTGGTCGTCCACCCCAACTTTTTGCTCCGGAGACCCCACCCCCCAGTATTTGGCCATTTAGCCCCCCCCCACTCTGTCAGACATGGTTACAGGCAGGGTTGCATAAAAAAAATTTCAAGTTTTTTTTTTAAATTAAAAAAAGATTTTTTTTTTTTAAAATTTTTAAATTGACTTAGGAGCCATCATTGCGCCAAATACCTGTACTATAAGATACTTTTAGCCTATTAGAGTGTCAAACACAAGTACTAGTGCTTCCCTAAAGCCTTTAGAAGCGTATTTAGCGCCGTTTTAGTCAAATGGTGACAAAGCCGCTGCCTCTAAATGGTCGTGTACAGTATCGCACTATGTTGGGAACCAGTTGGGAACCCCAAAAAGAGCTTGGTTTTGGTGCTAATAAGCAAGTTTATGCATGAATAACTACTAATTGTACCATCTAAACACCATTTAAACGCCTTTTTGCCACTCAAAAGCTAAATTTTACCCAAAAACAGAGAAATTTTTTTAATTTAAAGAAAATCCAACTTAAAAAAAAAAAAATTTTTTTTAAAACTTTTTAAATTGTGCAACCCTGGTTACAGGTATGGTCATACATGTAACTGGGGTGGGGGTTGGGGGGGGGGGGGGGGGTTACCACCCACCCACCCCGAAGTTTACCCCTCCCCAGCCCCCACCCAACCCTCCCCCCCCCCCAGAATTTTTCTGAAGGTTTCCAACTTGTCTACAACTATAAAAGGTAGTGTATTTTTCATCTTTTTCAGTGTTTTTTTACCCTAAAACAGCTAAATAACGCAATTTATAGCCTCTTTTAACCAATTTTTGACCATAAATTGCTTATTTATACACTGTTTTGGTACACTTTTTAACCCTCTGACACCCCCCTCCCCCTTCAAATCTGCTTAGTCCCACCCACACACCCCCCCCCCCCCCAGAATTCTCTCTGACCCTCCCCCCACTTCAAAAACCCGGTTACATGTATGGGTATGGTGGGGGGTAGGGCCACTACGACCCCCTCACCACCAACCAACCCCTTCTGGATTGCTAGGGCTCGAAGCCCCCCGCTCATCTGGAGGCCCCTTCCCACAAAGCATAGCTGTAAGTTGTAGCCACTGGAAACCTGTGACCACACCTGTACATATGGAAAACAGCTCTAAATAGCGCCATTTTGGTGTACTTTGGTAAAAACCACTGAACATTCGTCAGTAGCTGACCAAACCTTCTAGGTCGACAAATCCTGGGGGGTAGCATCTGACTTGAGCGGCAGGGGCGGGGCACCTTTGCTTGACCCCCCCCCCCCCCGTCAGTGCGTGCGTGTGCCATGGTCCATGTGCGCTTATCCTGGGCGTTGCTGACTGGCTGTGCTGCTTTTTGTTGGCCCCAGCCCAACTGTTACCTTACCTTATGTCAGTTCCACCGAGGCGACCTCTTGTCCGGAGAGGCTGTTGTGGGCCCACAATTGGTGGCACCCTGGATCCGACAGCGACGACGAGGCCTTCTCTTTTGATTATGGAGCCGCAGGCAATCGTTTGCTCATCGGTGCCAGAGGCAGATGCGTCATCGTGAACTGTGAGACCCAACAGCAACAGTGCATCAATTGCTCGCCAGGGCCCAAGAAGAAGAAACAGCCAGACCCGGCCTTCTTCAGCACGAAGCTGCTGGAATCCGGTTGGGTTTGGTTCATGTCGTTTGCTTGATTCTGCCACTAGTCAAACTGGCAGTTAGAATCGGGATGGGAGTACTGGGACTGGAGGTACCCACTATACCCGTAACCGGGTCTGGCGGGGGGGGGGGGATTAAATGGCCAAATTCGGGGGGGGGGGGTGTCTGGAGCAAAAAGTAGCTGGAGGTAGCTGGCCATCTTTTGCTTATACTGGTACTTTTTGTCAAAAAATGGGTAAAATAGGCTCCCTAAATAGTGCAATTTAGCTGTTTTATGGCCATGTAACACTGAAAAGCACTGAAAAACACCAACGTTTACTCACTTTTGTCGTTTTAGATGGTGAAAATCCGTTGGGAAAATTCTGGGGGGTGGTGTTGGAAAAATAGTGGGGCCCCAAACCCCACCCCAGTTACACGTATGGTCCCCACCCTCCTTCTTTCCCAAGGTCGAGACGATTATCCCACCTTCTTCCCATTTTTTAACCTCTGTTTTAAGAGAGTCAGCACGACTGATTTTGCAGATTAACGTGTGTTTATTTGTAGTTCACGCGAAACATTTTTCTCTCGGAATCGGCGCAAGGCCGACAAGCCTTTTTAGGATGATTTTTCATTTTCGCCGTGCTTGATTCGATTACTTGCCATCGAATGACCCGCTCTAGATGGCTCTGTGTCCCTGTTTCTCACTGGGCAGCGCGGGGGTCCCTTGCGACTTCACAGTACGCAGAAGAAGCGTTCTGTGGTGGCCGAGTTGCCTCACAAATCGGTGCATTGGATGCGGCCGCTCAGCAGGCTGCCCACCTGCCTGCTGGCCGCCTCGCTGGATGGCTCTGTTCGCCTGTGGGACCTTAGGAGGAGCGATGGCCCAATCGCTGAGGTCAAAGGTGAGATTTCGCTTCGTTCGTGCGTGCGTGCGTGCGTGTGTGTGTGTGTGTGTGTGTGTTCCTGCGTGCGTGCGTGCGTGCGTGTGTCCACGCGTGCGTTTTTAGGCCGTATCGCGTCCCACCTGTATGCGTCTTCTCAGTTTGTGAGTGTTAGTAGTTTGCTGATTCTTCTTCTTCTTCATCCATTTTCTATTAACTTTGGTTAGTTGCACAGTACGTGTTGTTCCACACGAACAGGTCACGTGAACAGCCACACGCGCGCGTCGTTTACCCTGGACAAGGCCGAACGCTGGCTGTTTGGCGTGGGTGAAGACGCGCGCGTGCGCGCCTGGAATCTGGACATTGTCACCCGGCCGGAATATGTTGCAACTGTCCAAAGAACTATCGATAAAGACGCGAAAATCTGCGAAGTCAATGCTCGAGAAAGTGATGAATTCCATGTAGTTGTTTCGTCGACAGGCGAATGTGGCGCGCAGTTGTTGTAGGGTTTTACGCAAGTAACGAATAACGAACAAGTGAAATGTAGTGAAGGCTCAATGAATACTACTGCATACCATTATGGGGGGTCTTCGGTGCCCACCATTTTCCAGGCCCCACCCCCCATCCAACCCCTCCTGTCTGACCTGAAACGATAAAAGTGAGTAGACATTGGTTTTTCAGTGCTTTTTAGCGTTATATGACCATAAAACAGCTAAATAACACGTCAAGAAATGGTTGGCTACCCCCCCCCCCCCCCCCCCCCCACACACACACACACACACACACACACACACACACACACACACACACACACACACACACACACACACACACACACCAAGAAGTGCCATTAACCCTCCCCCCCCCACTCTTCCAGACCCGATTACAGGTACATGGTAGAGCAAGTGAAATGTGGTGAAGGCTCAATGAATGCAATTGGTGTTCAGTGTGCTGCTGCATATGTTCGAATCTTGTGCATTTGCTCGGATGCCTCGCTGGAACCCATTTGTCAGCACTTGTGGCAAGGTTCAAATTCGCAGTTTTGTTTCGCTTTGTAAACAGTACCAGTCCAACATTCGTACAACGTAAGTGCGACGAGGGAGCGATGGTGGAATTATTATTCCAAACGGTATTCAAACTCGCACAAGTGCGTGAATTGTGAAAGTGAATTGGCGAAATGTTGAATTCCACAAGCACTTGTGCGTGTTTGTTGGCGATACACCTGCACAAACAACAAAAAACGCGCAATGCTACACGTAGGGTCGAAGTTAATTAAAGAAAACTGTGTCAGAGACAAGTCACAATTCACGAAGTACGGTTGCATTGCCTAGGCGTCTAACTGTATACGCACAATAGAACTGGTGTAGGTATGTCCTCTCATTAAACCCCCACCGCAACCAAGCATGTTTTATCAATGGCCAATTAATGATACATTGATCTACTTTACTGTACACCAAAAGGTCAATGACAAAGTTAGAGAGGGTATTGTAGGGCATGGTACACGTTCAGCACAATTCAATGAATATACGTGGGTTTTATGCGGGCAGAGCTGCAGTCAATCTATTATGGCGGCTATTATTGTAGAAAGTGTGCTCATGGTCCAGTGTTCTAAGCTATGCACATTCATAATCTGGCAATGCTGGGGGTTGGGGCTGTACAAGCATAGTGCACCCTGACTGTACACAGTGCTTGCTGGAATGCAACATTGCATTCTCTTCTAAGTTGTTGTGAATTTTCATTTTTTTAACGTTAATCACTCTTATGGCCTTGCTGAAATGAAGTTTAGAAACAAAAGTGAGCAAGCAGGTGGATTTCTGAAGGGTTGCGAAAATTCCTGGGAGTAGCAACAACTTCCAAATAATGCGAATTTAATTGCCACAAACAGCCAGCAGCACACATGTTGGTCGAGTTGGCCCACACCACAACAATACTGTTCACGGCCTGGCCGCTACGTCGATCCACCTGCCGCCGGGGCCCTGTCCGCTGGCCAGTCGGCCATTGCCATTGCCGGTGTAGGGCACATGGCCCCGACTGGGTGCCAGCGCCGAGTAGAAGTCGTCGAAACTCTTCTGGTACTCAGAGGGTCGTCGGAGGGACATGGCCGTGGGTTGGTCGAACTCGGGCACGTAGACGAAGAAGCACTGCCTGCTGACGATGTTCAGGAAGGGGCCGCCCCGCCCACCGTCCGTCCGGTCCGCCCCGTAGACGGGCAGGCACATGGGCTTGCACTTTGTGGGGTTGCAGTTGGTCGAGCCTGCAAGTGGCGGATGTTTTGTAATGGACATTCACAAGCCGGTGTGCTACAAAAATGTCCCCCTATAAAATGAATCTCCAGTGGGGCAAGGGCAATTTTCATATGAAAATGCCCCCAGTATTTTGTGTTTTGAGACGTCCACCCTGTAGCACGGTTTTTGAAAGCCCTAGGCCTCCCTGACTGCACCATCTTTGTAGCGTGTTTTTAATGTGGAACGCAAGCGACAGGTAAACGAACGCACTGGACGTGTGCTGTGGCGCCTTCTCGACGTGGAGTATGCGCGCGTCGTCGCGCTGACATTCGGGTATGAAGTCGGGGAAGGAGCGGATGTAGTCGCGGTGCAGCGAACTGAGGCGCCCCGGCGACGCCTTCCAGTGCCACGTCTCGCGCCAGCCCGACACGTGGCGCGTGATCTGCAGTGCGTGTGTGCGCGTACGTGGGTGCCATACCTGTAACCGGGTCTGGAAGATTGGGGGGGAGTAAATGGCCAAATTCTGGGGGGGGGGTGTCTGGAGCAAAAAGTAGGGGGGTAGCCAGCCATTTCTTTAGTTATACTGGTACTTTTTGGTCAAGAATGGGTATAAATAGGGTCTAATTATTTAGCTGTTTTATGGTCATATAACACTGAAAAGCACTGAAATACACCAACATTTACTCACTTTTATCGTTTTAGACAGTGAAAATCCCTTGGGAAAATTCTGGGGGGGAGGGTTGGGGGGAAGATGGAAAAATGCTGCGGGGCCCCCAAACCCCCCCCCCAGTTACAGGTATGGTGGGTGCGTCCGTGCGACCCCCAGCGTACATGTACCTGTAACTGGGTTTGGGGCGGGGGGGGTGAATGGCCTTTTGGTTGCATGGAGGCGTCTTCCGAACAAAAAGTGGGGGGTAGCTGACCATTCATTTTTGAGTTATACTGGTACTTTTTGGATAAAAATGGGACAAACTAGGCTCTAAATAGTGTTATTTAGCTTTTTATGGTCACATAACACTGAAAAGCACTGAAAATACTCACTGTGGAATGTACTCACTTTCATCGTTTTAGACAGAGTGAAAATCCATCCCTTGGGAAAACTCTGGGGGGTGTTGGGAAAGTGGTGGAGCTCCCAAGCCCCCCCCCAACGCCCCCCCCCCCTCACAGTACAGGTATAGGTATACCAGCGTATGGCCTCCTCTTGCGCTGGCACGGTTCTGGGTTCGATTCTTGATGGATCGAGGACTTGCCTCTCAAGGCGCCATGGAGAAGGGTGTGCTCTATGGGCCATTGACGGCCTCCTAGCGTTGCCCCTAATCAAAGAACAACGCAAAAAAACAAGCGACCCCTACCCCCTCGGCGTTGTCGCACGCCTCGAGCAGCCGCTCCTGGTCGGCCAGGCCCGTCGGCGCGCGGGTGTCGAGCGTGGTGACGAAGCAGTAGTTGTTCACCTTGTCGCTACTGGACACGACCATGCGCTGAAGCGAATGACGTCGCTACTGCGCAGGCGCGAGCACGCACGCACACAGCAAAGCACTGGGCGAGTAGCTCAGTGGTAAGGCGTCTTGCTCGACGCGCTCGTGTTCGGGGGTTCAACTCCCTTCCACCGAGATCACTGAGTCACTAATGCCCTTGGGCAGAAGAATGAACGCTCTCATTGCCCATGGTGTAGGTCGGCTCCGTCGCTTCGACCAGAATTTGTGCCAGGTACCTTCCCTCGCAGAAGAAGAACGCCGTGTGTGTGATGCAGTTATATTCGCGCTTGGTCATTCATTCCCCAATGTCTGACGTTGTCTACGCCTGAGCACGTGTTGAGATTGCGCCCATTAAAATTAAAATAGTATTTAAAACCACGCCTCCTCAAAGTCGACGGTGGAATTGATGCCGGTGAAGGGCCAGCTGCCCGAGACGGCGAAGCGGGCGATCTCGATGCGCTCGTCGATGGTGACGACCAACTTGGTGGGCTGCATCGCCTCCGCCTGACTCGCGACGCTCAGCGGAGGAAGCCACTCGTATTTGTAGACTGTCGGCTCGTACTGAAAGGAGAAGAGGACGCAGCTGGGAGGGTGCTTCGGTTAGAAGTGGGCTCGGGTGGGGTAGGAGGGCCTTTCGCCAAAGAACATGGCGGTGTTTTTGGTGGTAGGCTGGCCTACAGTACCTAACATTGTACCGTAAATCCTCCACCCCTGGGCCCTTAGACACGTCAGTGTGTGGCTCACTTGAGGCTGTCTCATGAAGTAAAACCAATAGGCCACGCAGAGCAGCGCCACCAGTAGGACGGCGGCCAGCACCGCTGCGACAACGCTGGCGACGCAGCACCGAGACCAGGGACAGGCGCAGCGGGACGGCTTGCGTCGCATCGAGTTGTCCTTGACCGGTAGAGCTGAACGGACTGACTGCACTTGCGAATCCAGACAAAAATTTCGGAGGGGGAGGGATTTTACCCTGTTGAACTTGTTGGATGTTGGGCCATTTTGGCAGTGGTTAGGACATCTACTGACTGGCGTTACATGAGCTGCTGCTGCAACTGCATGAATCGAAATCTGTAGAACTTAAAAATTTCTAATCGGATGCAGACATTTTCCAATATTGTGGCCCATGTGGGGTGGGGTGGGGGTCTCTTGAGCAAAAAGTGTGGGGATAGCTGGCCTGACCATTTTTTTACGTAGACTGGCACTTTTGTCAGAAATGCGTATAGGACAGAAATAGGACGGAAACTGTGCCATTTGGCTGTTTTATGGTGTCATATAACACTGAAAAGCAGTGAAAACACCAACATGTACTCACTTTATATCGTTAGAAGTAGTGAAAATCCTTTGGGAAATTTCTGTGGTGGGGGGGGGGGGTGGAAATATGGTGGGGGCCCCAACCCTCATTCACAGTGGGGCCGCATGCGACAAGCACTAGCGGATCCAGAAGGGGGGAGTGGGATCTCCCCCATACCTGTAACTGGGTCTGGAAGAGTGGGGGGGGGGATTAAATGGCCAAATTCTGGGGGAGTGGAGCAAAAAGTGGGGGGTAGCCGGTCATTTTTTGAGTTATACTGGTACTTTTTGGTCAAAAATGGGTATAAATAGGGTCTAAACAGTGTTATTTAGCTGTTTTATGGTCATATAACACTGAAAAGCACTGAAATACACCAACATTTACTCACTTTTATCGTTTTAGACTGAGTGAAAATCCCTTGGGAAAATTCTGGGGGGGGGAGGGTTGGGGGGAGTTGGGTGGGTGTTGGAAAAATAGTGCGGGGCCCCAACCCCCCCCCCCCGGTTACAAGTATGATCTCCCCCTCCTGTCAGCCCAGATTTTTACGTTTTCCTTGGATTAAGGCACCCAAAACCGCATAATTCTCGCCTGCGGCGCTGTGATTCTAACGCAACTCACTTTTGGTGTTGAAAATAGTGCAAGCAAAGCAAATGCCGATGCCAGGGCCGAAACTTGACATTTTGGATAAACTGCGATGAAAAATTTGACCTTCAGTGTGACCCCTGTCGGAAAATCCGCTAGTGGATCCGCTCCTGGATCCGCTAGTGGCGACAAGCATTATAGTCATCAGGCAGTCGTTATCAGACTAGGCTCCCTACACTCCCCCCCCCCCCGGGAGACGCACCTGGCTCAAGACTCGCCGAGTAGAAGCCGTTGGTTCGGCTGTTCGACAGACCTTGGTGTTGTTGTTGGTATTGTGGCTGCTGCTGTTGTTGCAGTCTTAGCTGCTGCTTTTGCCTCGTCGACAGCTTCTTGTCCTGCTGCTGTCGCTGGAGACTGTCGTCAGCGTCGCCCACGACGACCATGTGCGCCGGCACGTAATTGGAGCCGTCCGGAGAGAGACAGATGCCTTCTGGCGCCCGTCGCAAGTTTTCGTCCGCGTCGGCGATATTCTGCCAGGAGGCTCTAAATTGGGCGCGACGAGTTGTGACGTTAGAGAGAGAGAGAGGGAGAGTGAGGAAGACGGCGGCTGGATGACGCACAAATGGGTACACGC
Source organism: Paralinhomoeus sp. GSCO2_6 (assembly GCA_030248085.1). Classification (NCBI taxonomy): domain Eukaryota; kingdom Metazoa; phylum Nematoda; class Chromadorea; order Monhysterida; family Linhomoeidae; genus Paralinhomoeus; species Paralinhomoeus sp. GSCO2_6. The sequence goes on along the minus strand of JASAMY010001460.1, from coordinate 72,914 downwards.
AACTGGATTTACATCGGAGACGACAGAAAATAACGACGCGGACGTCGCCACACGGGCGAAGGTCGAGCGCGTTCGATGGGTCCACGCAAACAACGCACGCGGACCAAAAGACGCGCTCACCGTCTCGCGTTGTAGGACGCCGCCATGGGTGGTTCGTGTAGCTGCGGTTGCGCTCGGCTGTAGAGGAACTGCGAGCCGCCGTGCGCCGAGTCCGACGCGTAACCAGCGTCGCTCGCCGCACTGGCGACGTCTCCCCAAGACCGCACTGGTTGGTACCGGTGCTGCACCGTCTTCTGCGGCGTCGACGTGCCCAGGGGTCGGTCGGCCTGCTGCTGCGGTCTTCGGTAGTGCTGCTGCTGGTCGAAGTTCGCGTACTGGTGATAGGTGGGCGGCTCCGCGACGAGCTGGAGCCCTGGGCCTGACAACGACGTCGGTGAGTCAGCCTCTTTTTGCCGTGTAATGGACAACGCTGGCTGCGAATGCGTCAGCGGCACACGGCACTCCTCACCTGGCTGAGGCTGCTGCGTCGTCGTCGAGGCAGCGGCGGGCAGCAGAGCGAACTCCTCTGCGGCCGTCGTCGTCGGCGCGGCGACGGGCCGGCCCTGCCAGCCGCCATTCCAAGCCATCTCTCTCTGTCCTTCCTCTCTCCTCCTATCCTCCTAGCGCGCTGCCACCTGAACGCTGGCAGGCACAACGTGTATAGCGACCGCGACGAAAGGCAGAGTGCGCCGCTCTACTAGGAACGCATGGGCGGTGTGGTGGTGTGTGGGCGTAGGACAGAGCAACCCCACGCACACACCGCACTCCTGGCACATTTATTGTGCGGGCGAGAAGAGCGATGCGGCGGTAGCAGAGCAGCGGTAGTAAATCTCAGAGTCGCCCACGAGCTGACGCCACACACGGGCGAGCGCGCACGCACGCACACACAATACGCATGCAATGCAACTCTGCATGAGTCACGGTCATGAGGAGCTCTCCAATAGTGGAGTTTCAATCCGACGCTGAAATGGGGCGTTATTCGAAGGAACACGATAGTTCAATACACTACCCGCATTCTGCAAGTCAGGAGAGGCAGCGAACACTTCAGTGACGGCAGCTGGCGAAAGCAAGCCACGGAACAGGTAAGTGACGTTAATATGCCTGCTGAAATGCTGAGTTTTTTTCGTTTTTACCAGCGAACAAAACTCACATTGTAATTACTAGCCGCTTCAACGCAGGACTCCTGCTTGCAAAGTGCTCCAAAGTGGTTCAATATCAATATTTTCATGTCCTCTGTGATGACTCATCATCAATACAATGTGTCATAAAATCATGCTGCAAATGCTCAGTTGAAAAGTAACAATGACAAATCTGTAAAGTGCTGCAGCAAAAGCCAAAGGAAGTCAACCAATGCAACCAATGCACTTCTGCAATACAGGAGAACAGTTTACCTTTTTTGTTGTAACGCTTTATTCTTGCGTCATTACATCTCCAGTCATTACATTCGATAGTAAAAATTTGGCACTATGCCATCTTTAGCAGAAACACCATAAATCCCATATTTAGGGGCGGTGGGCTAATTGTTTTAATAAGCCATTCAGAGCCAGCTAATAATAATTGGCTTTTTTGTAATCTGCATGGTTGCTCACATATGTTCATGCATCGTGATCTGCAGGCGCAGTGCTGAAGCTTCCCGATTGGCTTGTGCTGACTGACTGACTGACTGCTCAGTAGTCTGCTAAAAATAATTGCACCGCTCAACATTTGAGCGCCATTGGGAAACTAAATAATACATTTCTTCTGAAGCTCCTTGACCGCTCAAAATTCGAAATTTGTGAACGGCCTCTCTTCCTCTTGGAGCGACTTGCCAAAGCGGCGCTCTCATCCTGCCTGCTTGTGCAAGGCCTTTGGACCTGCTCTAAGCTAGGATCGCTGTCCGACGCTTCCGATTCCCTTCCGGCGCGCCGTGGGCGGGCGTTTTTCGGCGGGCTTGGGCTTGAGTCTTCCTTACGTCGATTTTTGGCAAAACACAATTGCGCCCGCGTTCGCTCCGTCCGAAACCTAAGCGAAGCCTAAGCTAAGCCTAAGCCTAAGCCTAAGCCTAAGCCTAAACATGGACTGGACTAAAGCAAAGTCTGGACTAAGCCTAAGCAAAGCCTAAAATTAAGAAAGTGTTCATCGGACGCAGCGGACGCGGACGCATCAATTGTTTTCAGCCGTTTTCAACACAAAAAACTAAAACAACGCACCACAAAAACGCTAACACTAAAGCATGATCACACCCCATCCTCAGGCTTAGGCTTAGGCCCAGGCTTATTATACGCTTAGGCTTACGCTTAGGCATACACGCGTGTGCGTGCGTGTGTGCGCGCGAGTCCGTGCTGCAGACGCGAGTCCGTCCGTGCGTGTCTGTGCGTGCGTGTGCACGTGCGTGCGTGCGTGCGTGCGTGCGTGCGTGCGTGCGTGCGCGTTCGCATAGGTATGTTCGTGCTTTTTTATCCTCAACTTGCAACATGAACCATATTCCGTGCGTACATGCGTGCGTGCGTGTGCGCGCGTGCATGCGTGCGTGTGCGCGCATGCGTTCGTGCGTGTGCGCGAGTGCGTGCATGCGTGCGCGCGCGTGCGTGCGCGTTCGCATAGGTTTGTTCGTGCTATGTTACCCTCAACTTGAAATATGCAACAACTTGCAACATTTACAATTTGCATGTTCAATGTCTCATATCTTGTGATTACGGTATCTCACAGGAAAACGGATGTGATATTCGTGATCGGCATCGTCGATTACATATGTCCCGAGCAGATTTGACACTGAATTCTCAAATTCGATAAAACGCATATGCGCAATTTGCATATCTCCCAGATTACGGTAGCTGCGGAAAATCTGGCCACTGTATGATGGTGAAATGTGCCAAGCCAGCTGCTCACAAAATTTCAGCTCAATCAATTCACCACAACTCTCTGCGCTGCATTGCAGACAGAGCCCACAAACAGCCCTACTACTGTAGAAAAGGATAGTGCTATATCTTGTCATTACTGTAGCGGATGTGAAAACGAATGCCAGAGTCGTGATCAGCATTGTCAATTACATATGCTCATACTGTTTTTCACCCCCAATTTGCAACATTAACCATCCACAGTTTGAATATTCAATGTACTGTATCTCGCGAATACGGTATCGCACTGGAAAACGGGTGTGATATTCGTGATCAGCATGGTCGATTACATACAGGGTGGCCCGCCGATCCGTATCCAACTTTAATCGCTCGCCATTCCTTGGTCCGGCGGTCGATTTTCCCAAAATTTTAACACGTGGTGCTGCAAACCTTTACTTAGATATGTGCAAAGTTTGAGCAGTTTCTAAAACGAAATGAAAAAGTTATGTACAATTACTGTAACCTATACCGTTTTTACGGTAACGCGCAAACTAGTTTGTTTTTTAGTGCTCCGTTATGGCTGAAAGTTCGCCTCTCTCTCTTGAGCAAAGAGTTAGTGCCGTTAAAGTTTATTACGAGACGAAAAATGCCCGGGAAACGGTCAGACGTCTGTCGAAACTGTTTCCGGAGTGGAAAACCTGCAACCACAAATCGGTGCTGCAAATCGTCAAGAGATTTGCAGAAACTGGCTCTCTCGCGGAAAGAAAGCGGCAACTTTCGAAACCTGCGATAGAAAACGCGTTCGCCCACCTCAACGCTTAGTTCTGCTCGAGAATCTGTTGTTCTGTCTCAGAGCGCTGTGAAAAATGCATCGCTGTAGGCGGCGGAAACTTTGAAAACCGGTGGTTAGGCGTATGAGCAAATATAAGGTTATTCGCTGGGCAGATTTTAATGAAACTTTGTACATATCTAAGTAAAGGTTTGCAGCACCACGTGTTAAAATTTTGGGAAAATCGACCGCCGGACCAAGGAATGGCGAGCGGTTAAAGTTGGATACGGATCGGCGGGCCACCCTGTATATACCAAGCAGAATTGACACTGAATTCTCAAATTCGATCAAACACGTATGCGAAATTTGCATAACTCACGGATTACGGTAGTTTCAGAAGTTCCACTCTTATTTTGACAGTGAAATGTGCCAAGGAAGCTTCACACAAAATTTCAGCTCAATCCATCCAGCACAACTCTCTGGGCTGCGTTGCAGACAGACAGACAGACAAACATTGTGCTTTAGTAATATAGATTATTGTAATCTTTGTTATTGTGGAAAAATCAGTCGCGCATCTGGATCTACAACGTGCCTTGTCAAAACGCAACAAAAAGTAGCACAAACACCGTTCGTTACATGTAGGTAGTACCTTGGCAACATTTTGGCGAATCACCTATATGCTTATGCACAACAAGACAGGTCTTTGGAAGCTACTGGAAAACGAGACAGCTACGCAGCCGCACTGGCATATGGCACGTGTGCGCAAGTCTGTCTGCGTGCACAGCCAGAGGTCGAGCCGAGCGTCGGCAAAACACACACACCTGAGAGGCCGTGGGTGGGGGAATAGAGGGGTTGCTTGGGAGAGAGCGGAATAGCCACTGGGGAGGCACTTGCTCAGGGGAGGGGAAGTCTATTCGGTGAAACGGAGGGAGGGTGGGGCCAGCGGTGGGAGGCGGTGGGCGGTGGGGAGGCGGCACCACGCACGACGGGTCTCTTGGCAAACTCGCCTTTGCGGAACAGGGGTAGTCGGCGACAGGTTATTTATCGGAAAGTGAGATCTCTATTCAGAGTTGACGAGCAGCCAAGCCACTGTCCCACGACTTTGGGGGTCGGACTGCAGGGCAATCGGCATTGGATAAAGACACAGCATGACGACTAGAGTCTGGAGATGCCTGTAGATTGACGTTGCAGTACCTACACAGCATAGTCCATGGATGTCCAAGGTTTGTTTTGATAATGAGAGAACCGAGGGCCTGCACGCGCACGCACGCACGCACGCACGCACGCACGCACGCACGCACGCACGCACGCACAGTGTGTGTGTGCGTTGTGCGTGCGTTTCGCAAAAAGCCAAAGCCGCGCCGCGTCGTGAATACAAAAGTGTCGTTTGCCGTTTGCGTTGGCGGCGTAAATTATTCAGTGCTACACACACACACACACACACGTCGATTTTGCCATTGCCGCATTTGTGTACCCAATCGCTCCTCTGCTATAGCGGAAATGCCGGTAGTCTGGTTTGCCAAAAAACTCGTTCTTTTTGAACAACACTCACGCATCACACAAATACGCGCACATAAAACAGATTTGCAGATTTAATGCAAAAAGATGGAGCATTGAATTGAGGAGACTTTGTCGACAGTGCCACAAAACGCACCCGAACGTCTTTCCAAATTCTACTTTTTTCTTCAATAAACGTCATGTGGTAAGTATCGCAAATCCACCAATAGTGCCCCATGACATTACTGTTTCAACCTTCCCGCCCGTACCCGATTCCATTTCGGAGAAGGGAAAGATGGGTGGTGCTGTTCATCGGCTGGGGCACAATTATTGCAACTTGAAAAGTTGTAACCGGCAAATGCAATTGCAGCCAAAAGTGCCTCTCTTGTGTGGCTTTTATCTTCGATTTTTTTTAATTATTTCCATGACTATATTTTTGCCCACATAAGGTACATAGCATACCTCCTAAATACTATCAGAAGGGCACTACTGTAGGATTTACAGTATTCTTTTTTTGCAGTACAGCTGGCGTTTATTGGAGAGCCTCCTGTAACAAACCATTCCAAAAGACGCAATTATCACACAGTCTTCTCGTAGACTTCGCACGGGTGATGGTGCTGGTTGACGAAGTGGCGCTGTTGCGGCTGCACGACCGGGGCACGAGGGGTTCGAGGACTCGCCATCTTCACTTCTGCACCGCAGAAACAAGTACATTTGTACGTTGGTGCGCGGAAAGGCTTTCTTTTGCCCTCCCCTTCGTTCGTTAGTGGTTTGTGGAGTGCTTAGGTGCAGTGTAATTTTATGCTCGCCATGCCAGAGGCGCACTACTGCAGATCGAGAGGGGGGGGGGCTGCTCGGGCTTTACCGCTGGTAATTGTTGGATGGCAAACCTGTACAAAATAGTCGACTGATACCTAATTTTCAAAAGCCAGTACCAGAGGGTTACAGGTAGTAGGAATAGACCAGCTATTGTAGGCACAGTACCTGCGATCCAGCTTGTCGTCGGCTCGTCGCCCCAGGGCATCCTGCTGACGGCGGCGGCCCGTCGCCAGGGCGAAGCGGCGCCTTCGTCATCGGCTGTCGACGACGCACTGTCGACCTGCGGCTGGGCGGCGTCGACGGCGCCGATGGACGTCTGTCGAAGCAGCGCTGTCCGCTGCTGCCGAGCAGTCGTCGGCAGCAGCAAGGGACTGGCGGCCGCAGCCGGCTCGTCGGACCGCCGCCGCTCGCGTCGACAGCCGCCGCCGTCGGCGTTGATGACGACTGTCGAGCTCGAGTGCTGTCGATGGTTGGAATTTGAGGAGAGAGTTAGGCGGAGATGGCTCTTGGCGCGCGAGGGGCGGCAGCGCGACAAGAGGGATCTGAATGACGTTAGTATTGTGTCTCCTCCAGTTGTAAACGCACTAAAAAACAGCACGGGACACAGTTGGATAGGCATTAATGGAAGAGCTTCTTCTACATGCTTATCACACACACAGTTCTACACAGTGTACAGGGTGCCCCACGGACGGTCAGATTCCCAAGTTCCAAGTTTGATCGGTCGCCGTGTGTGTGCCTCACTGATTTCATCGATCTGGCGAAAACGTTGTATGCTTACGCTAACCAAGTGCATCTTGTGCCATGTGTTAAACCTTTGCACACAATGTGCGCACGCACAAAGAGTTGCCTAATATACCTAAGTCTCTCAACGCAGAAAGGTACAGGGAGTTCACGTATTAGAAAGAAATTTGGTGAGTACAGTTCGGTGCCACACTCCAAGCGTTGCGCCTCACTTGAGCGTCCTCCTGAAGTCTCTGGAGAAGTGGACGTAGACGAAGAAGTTGACGGAGCTGTTGAAAATCACCAGCAGGTTGCTGAGGTCCGTCAGGTAGTTGAGGAGGCTCTCGGAGGCCTCGAAGAAGGCCTCGATCAGCTGCACGACCAGCGCCAGCGAGTTGCAGAGCAGGAACAGCAGCACGACCATCAGCATCGTCACCGTCTCCTCGCCGCACGAGGAGAGGGAGAAGCGCGACACGGGGACAGAGGCAGAGGCAGAGGCGGAGGCAGAGCGCCTGGGCAACTGGACAGAGGGAGAGAGGCCGGTGTTAGTCGTACACTTTTTGAGAGCGGATGCTTTGTCTACACTGCAGGTGCGCTTCTTGATCATGAAGTCAACACTGTACCTGCCATGTTTGTCAAAATGAGCACGAAGCTAACTGAGCTCTGAGTGAATTGTGTTGACCTCGAGCTCTATAGCTTTGGGACGTACGAAAGTTGCTACAAATTGCTCAATTTTGAATGCGCGGTTTTAAAGCCTCTGTGGGCAGTTTAGTTCGATGAACATTACTGTGCACTTCCACCTACTACACTCCCTTTGCTCCGTTCAATTGCCTGGCGCGCTCGACGATCAGAATTGTGAGGAGCAGAAGACAGGCAAACGGTAGCAGAGCCATGACGATCAAGTACAAGAACGTGTTGTAGAAGCCTTGCACCTTCTCGTGCCACTTGGTGCCGCAGATCTCGACCTGAACGATGTAGCTTGGGTGCGTGAACGTGCCTGCGTGCATGGGCCTACCCCAAACTAAATGGGGAATCCATGGGGTTTTTTCCCGGGATGTGGGTAGGGTGGAGAGTTGGTTGGAGATCACTTCCTAGTACGGAGGCGGGTTGGTCTCTCGCGGCTAGTTGCAGACCATTCTCCTGGGCGGGTGGTTCGTGGAGAGGAAAACCGGTAAGCAGTTTGCTTTTTTTTGCTTTGTGAAACAGCTGGGTGTGCGGCGCGTCCTGTGAGGGGGGGGGGGGATGCGGCTTCCCAACAACCAGCTACAGCAGAGGAGTGTCGTCCAGCGGTCTTGCACTCACGGTCGGCAAGTGAGTCCAGTTGGAGATGCAGTCGTGGGTCTCGATCTGCCCGAATCGGCAGTAGTTGTACGCGAGCGAGAAGGCCACCACCGCTGCCACGATGAGCAGCGCCGTTCGAATTCGGTTGTAGTTCGGAAGGAACGGCGGACGACACATCTACAAGAAGGACGCCGCTCAGAACGCGATGTGTAAACGTGTTAAGCGAGATACCGTACCGGACCTAACGATGTCACCAAAAATAAAAATGTAATTAATCAAATAATTCAAAATAATATTTTAAGTACATTAAAAAACAAAAATTGTTAAAAAAATAATTCTGTCATGCAGATTTTTTTATTAAAAATTAAATAAATAATTATTTGGAATTTTTTTAAAGTTAAAAATTAAATAAATAATTCTCTGCAATATTTTTTAACAATTTTTTAAACACACGCTTAAAAAATTGAGTTTTTTAATAGACTTTTCAAGTAGTCCAGGGCTGGTTTGTCTTTTCCCATTGATTATTGGGGTTCATTTTGTCTACCTCTACCACCATATCATCATTGGCATTTTGTTGCCATCAAATTCATTGACTTTCCTTTCAGTCCTGTCACACTCAATGGAGGGTGTGTTCATTTGTAATAACTTCAGTAGGTTTTAGAATGGACTCATCCATTGCAAACATTGGAATGGAGGGAAGTAGTGTTTTCAGCACATGACATATATGATGCTGTACATTAAAATTAGTAATCTGTGTGCTGGATGGTAAGTGTGAGCGAGTGTGTGAGAGTGTGTGCAAAATTGTGCGCGTAAGTAGCCACAAAAACCCTCCATCACAAATCTTAAGTCCCCACCCCACACTCAGCCCCGTCTACAGCCCAATAGACACATTTGTAAATGCAAAGTTCCGCTCGGTAGTTTATTTCAAGGGTCTACTTCATTGAAGCGTGACATACACGTGTTTGCATTGCCATGCGCGCACCGCATCAGATACTTCTCTTCTCTTCAATGTGTAGGAGTCCACTTCATATGAAGATTTGCTTGCTCTTGAAGAAGGTGTACTGGGGTCATCCACCTTACAGTAGATGACCTCACAGGAGCCCCAAGGTGATGGGCATGGATTTGTTGCATTCTTGCATGCATGCATGATACCACAGAAGTATGTGCATGCAGCCCAAATGCACACTTTAAAAATACCCAGTTAAAAAATTAATTAATTAAATAATTTAAATAATTCTTCAGAATTCTTTAACTTTTAAAAATTAAATAAAAAATTATTTCGAATATTTTAATAATTAAAAATTAAATAAAAAATTATTTGGAATTTTTTAATAGTTAAAAATTCAAAAAATTATTCATGAGCAATTTTTGGTGACATCGCTAACCGGACCTACTCTAATAGTGGGCCATTATGCTCTAACCTCCCCCTGCACTAAAACCGCTAAAAATACAAATGCACGCACAGGAGGCACTATTGTAGTGCGGGGGGGGGAAAGACACGGTTAGAGGGGTAGTATAATTTCAACTTCAAAATTAAAATCCAAATTCCAAATAAATTTGGCGTACAGTACTGGATAGTCACAATTCGAACAGTAAAGCTTGTAAAATCTGCCCAAAAACGAGACATTTGATTTGTAGTTCCATAACTCTAGGAATCCTCAACCGAATTAGACGATTCTTTTTTCAGACAAAATCCTAAAGTCTTGAGTATAAGTGTTCCAAATTTCATAACAATCCGACAAAGGAAACAAAAGTTATTCAAAAAAGAAATGTGATGGTAAAAAAAAACACCCTTTAGTAAGTACCACCATCCCCGAACGCCGGGGGCACTATAGGAGAGGCCACTGTATTTTCAACCTTCTCCCCTCCCTGGGCACTGTTGAAGTGGGGCACCACTACATGGGGGGGGGGTATTATTTTATGAACGGACCCGCACCTTGACGTAACAGTCCACAGCCGCCGCAACAGTGAAGTAGATGGAGCACGTGTGCACAATGTGCCCAAACGGCAGCACTTTCGTAGTGACGTGCGGCGCCGAGGCCAACGCGGGCACGTAAGTCCTAACCGAGTCGATCCAGAACATGAACAAACCGGTTGCAACCAGTCCGAAGTCGCTGGCTGCCAGTGAGAGAAGGTAGGTCGATGCTGAGCAGCGCATTCTAGGAATGGAACGACAGAGAGGTGGAAGACAGACATTGAGATTGTGAGGATTAATTAGAGAGAGACTAATAGGGCGCGTGCGTGCGTGCCGCTGCGTGCGTGCGTGCGTGCGTGCGTGCGTGCGTGCGTGCGTGCGTGCGTGCGTGCGTGCGTGCGTGCGTGCGTGCGTGCGTGCGTGCGTGCGTGCGTGCGTGCGTGCACACCTAGGCATGGCGTAGACGGCGACGTTGAGCAGGTTGGTGCTGAGACCGATCATGGAGACGAGCGGCAAGGAAATCAAGATCACGACGTGATTGAACAGAGCGTAGGCGTTCGAGTACTCGTGCGGCTCCAGCTCGCAGGTGCAGAAGTTCGTGTTGCCTTCCGGACGGTACATGGCTCGACTGAAATGGATTTTTTAAAATTAATTGTTCTATAATTCTAGATGTAGACGCGTACAAATTTCAGCACCCAAACGCAGTCGTCGGTGCCAACCTAGGTTAGGTATGTTTTGAGACTAAGCGCACGTCCATACGCGAAAGCCTCATTCTCAGCCAGACTCATTCAAACGAGGCGGTAAACACGCAGCCATTTTTAAAGCTTAAATTGTCCCGTCAAATTGCTCGGTCAAAGTCACATGCAAATGGTGGGTGGCAAAACGTGCCGAATCGCACTTGTTGGTGCCTGAACACGTCAATGAACTTTAGTTGTTGCTCCGCTTAGTCCTGCATTTAGTTATGGAGCCTAACTAAAACAAGCATTTAACAAGGACCCTAGGCGCCTACGCAAGCGAACGCAAGCTCACCACCACGGGGGCAAAACCTTAAGCGAATTACTGGGAGAATTGCGACTGAAAGCAAGGGTGAAGGCAGTTGAACTGCCACTGCGGGACTGACTACGAAATGTGTGCGAGCACAGAGCCAGGTGGACAAGCCCGCGACGCAGCTTAGAGCGGTTTTAAAAACGTTTGAAAGTGAAAGCGGAAGAGAAGGTACAATCATGAGGAAGAAGCGCAAAGATACCTACCTGTGTATGGGGAACCATTTTTTACACACTGACATAGCATGTGATCTGTCAATTCCAGCCTGCCCAATGTATACTGTGAGTGACGTTTCAATTGGCACGTGTATACAGTAGCTGCGCACTACCATGTACCACGCCCATTCTAGAGCGTGCTGTAACGCATGTCACTGGGTTCCGTTTCCACCGAAATAGAGGAAGACCGACTCCTGCCTGTAGCTCTGGCTGGGTCAGTTGAGCTACAACAGAAACAGCACAGGTAGACCCAGGACGGACAGTACTATATTCCGTGCAAGTATGGAAGTACAATAGAGAGAAGAGTAAGGAACGCACAGTTAAAGTTGGTCGGAGAATGTCGGAGCAAACACCCTGCAAAAAAAACCGAAAAAATTTCAGTGGTGGGAATCGAACCCACGACCCATAAGGGCTTGGCTAAGGCGTTGGCCCGGATTGCTAGGCAACCTTCTGGGTCGTGGGTTCGATTCCCACCACTGCAAAGTTTGCGTTTTTCGCAGGGTGCTCCGACATACAGTACTCCGAAGTACAATAGAGTTGTAACAAACAGCAAGTACTCATTGTTGAGAGAATATAGCGTCAAGCGCGGACGCTCTCAGCCCCTGCGTCGACTGCTGACTCGTCTGCAGCAGCCGTCAGGGCCGGCCTCAGAGAAGAAGAAGTACTCATTGTAACTAGTGTACCTATAGGTACACTACCTACCTTTATATACCTGTACACCCCCACCTTTATATGCATGTACGGTACTTTGGTTTCACAGACAAAGAAAGACCTTCGCTGCACTGAACATCACAGCTTGGGCACGCGCACAGCTCAGCTCACGAACTCTATCAGGTGGCAGTGGCACTGCGACTAGCTTTGCAGAGAAGACTATGCGTTTTCAAATCTCACTTGCTGGCAATTGTCAGGGTTCTTGTGAGGCTGATGGAGTATTTCCTCTTGGAACAATTCCGTACCTATACGTATGCAGTTGCACCGGCTGACCGGACTGGTGTGAATTTGTTTTGCCGCACGCCAGCTCTCTCCCACCCCCTCCTTTTCTTCCTCACTCCTCCCCCCACCCCCTTTGTCGCGGGGAAGCAAACGCGTGCATAAATCGCTGGGGGCGCTAACGATTTGGGGGGGGGGGGCTGCAGCTGCAACGAGCGCGCCTGTTGATGTTGCTCAGACCAATTTGTCCAGTCGAGAGGATCTGGAGGAGGGAACAACTGAAAGAGAAGGGAGTGGGGTTGGGTGGGGGGAGGGAGGATGCAGCCGTCGCGAGGTTCCACAAATTCGATTGTGCCTCAAAAGACGCACCAAGAGGCAAATGGACGGACAGCGAGCCTTCCGTCGAAGAAGGCAGGCTTCGTCGTCATAAATCGTGAAGGGCTGCGCTTGCGCTTGCTCACGCACGCACGCACATACGTACTCATCATCATACGAACTCACTCGCGGTGTGAACGGAAGAAGCGAACAGCAGAAAGCCAAACACGCAAGAGAACGGCTCGAAGCAGCGATCGGCCCCATTAATGGAGCGTAATGTCGGAAGTGAATGGAAATGACTTTTCCTACCCGACAAAAGGCACAATAGACCGGACAGGGGTAAAAGGGACGTACATCCACGCACCTCCCATGAACGTCAACTGCTGGTGTGAGTCACATTGTATGTACCTTGTTACCTTGTATAATTGAGGTAAGTGGAAAATAGTCCGTTAAATGCTCCAATTGTGCCAGCTCTCCCATAGTGCACATCCCTTCAATAGTGCCACGGGACACCGGATATGTTGAAATAATGGTGCAGCCCCTCAAACAGTGCACCCTACCCCACGCCTTGGGGCAATAGTAAGTACCCAATGAATAAACCCAATAAACCCAATAAAGAGTCTGTTCGTCTTGGATCGCTCTGTAACCGAGAATTGAACAAACCGAACACCCCGCTCGATGGCTCTCTAGGTATATACAGTAAGCTTTGCAATTGTTGTGTATAGTATGCAACCGAACTGAATTGCGTATACTCTGCCCAATTAGAGCCCAAAAGACCCGCTGCTCCACAGTATTTCAAACTTCAACCACCCATCGGCAATCACGCGCCCAAATTTGTGTAGCGCGATTCCCGCAAACACAATTCAATCATTGCAAGACAGATCACCATCGAAAAAATGGCAAGCAACGATGCATCAGTCATTTTACCATACCTGTGATTCTCAAATCTTTCCAAGCCGACCTTGTCCATAGTCCGTCTGACGGCGTCTGTTGAGTGAAGAGCGGATCAAAGCTTGCGCTTGTATTGTTCTCTTCTTTCACTTATTTTCACTTGTCAGTCGACCAATCAATAAGTCCGCTTGCAAAGGAATCTCCACGGAACGAATAGCCTGTAATGAGCGACGCGACAAGTCTCAGACAGGCAGCACGCAAATTGCGAAATGATATCGCGGCAAGAGACAGTTTCAATCGCCCTTTCGCAATGGAAGCGCAACGGCTTTGTACTTGTGCAACAATAGAACAGAAGAAATAGCTGCGAACAGCAACCGGTATACGATAGTCTGGTAAAAAAAAAGGTAAAAAAAAGCGAGGAAAATAACAAGACCAGGTACATACATGAAGTACCGTAAATCCCCCAATAGAGCCCCCTCCAATAGTGCCCCTGTCAAGGCAAGGTTGAAATAATAGTTCCCCCTCCAATAGTGCCGTCGGGGGGTAAAGGGTATGTTATGCCGTGTGCCTTTTATGGGCAAAAATAGAGTGGTAGGTACATGTATGTCGTGTATACACACTACTACTAACCAATAACAGTACGTTTCAGCAACTATTAGCGGTAAATCAATCATTAAATGCGGCAAAAGTGATCAAAATCACCGAAAAATCGGCAATTTTGACAGCGAAACTAGCATTACCATTCAAAATTTTTAGGTTGCAATAATAGAAGCCCCCCCCCCCTTCCAATAGTGCCCCCCTCTCCAATAGTGCCCCCGGGTAAGGAGAGGTTGAAAAAAATAGTGCCCCGGGGGCACTATTGGAGGATTTACGGTAAATGCGATTCCCGGGTAATGTGGAAATGACCCACTATTTTGTCAGTTATTAGGTAGGTAGTCAGAGACAAGTACGGAGAAACGAGGAAAGACAGTTGCGTTTAGCTTTTGGTTGAACAGCGGCTGTATGTACATTGCACATATAGCAGCGGAAACGATATCAACACCCGTATAGGTGTAGGTAGGTACTAGGGATGAGCACGGGCCTGCACATCTCGGCCCGGCCCGGCCCGCCAGATAGTCCGGCCCGTCCCGGCCCGGCCCGCACCCTCAAAACGCAGGCCCGGCCCGGCCCGGCCCGTCCAACTGCTCAATATCGCAGGCCCGGCCCGGCCCGGCCCGCAACACGAAATAAGTACAGTCACTACAGTGTACAATTTACTAAAATACCGTATGCCAATTTGCGTGATTTACTTAACGGAATGGCGCATCCACCTCTCAGAATCGCAGTTCACAACCATTTTACGGCCTTTGCACCATTTGAGCGCGAAAGACGCGCGTCATACAATACAAAGTTGCTAATACGGTGCAGAATAGTCGCCGATACTTACAATGCATTACATAGGTAGCTATCTACGTTGGCCAGCCAAGAACGTCCGGCCCGGCCCGGCCCGGCCCGCAAAGCGGGCCTGGAATTCCGGCTCGGCCCGGCCCACGGGCCGGGCCGGGCCGGGCCGGGCCGGGCCGGCCCGGCCCATGCTCATCCCTAGTAGGTACACATGAGGGAATATTTTAAGCAACATGATACGCATTGCATTCCTTGGTAACTACGCATGAGGCTTGGCAGAATAAGGGTGTATTAATTGGTCTGGTGGGAAAAATGACAGTCGGTCGTAACGAAGCAATACGTTGGTACATACATACCTATGTATAAGTGGGACATTGCGAAGCTTGTATAGAGTGGCATGGACAATGGATACACAAATTGGAACTGCCACACAATGTAGGAACATCTACCCATGTACGTAATTCAGCCTTAGTTGAGCAAGCTGGCAAGAAATCTGACAACCATATAGAACAGTGAACGCAATCGCACAACTCCACGCACGCACGCACGCACGCTCGCACGCACGCACGCACGCACGCACGCACGCACGCACGCACGCACGCACGCACGCACGCACGCACGCACGCACGCACGCACGCACGCACTTGTGCCAAAGACAAGCAACGAACGAACTTGACTCTCCAAATTCACGACTTTCGATTGAGTCGTTGATTGACTTTTTGAGCGAAAAGAGCGCCGCTGTCTGAGACAATTGAATTAGAGTGCAGAGAAGGGGAAGGGGGGGGAGGGAAGAGCGTTGCCATACGAACTCTTGGACAGCGAGAAGTCTCCAATCAGCATACCCACTTCGACACTTTCACGCTTATAGACGCCATAAATACACAAACGCTGGAAAAGAGTTTTGGGGAATCTACATACCTGCACCCACAAAACAATAATAAATGGTTAAAGTGCACACAGCACACACGACAAAAGGCGCTATATCGGTGCGCTCCGCCATTCCAGCACCTTTCCTGACATGAATCACATGATCATAGGAGTCGATGCGCTTGTCACGGTTCACACTACGCTGGGTGTGCAAATGAAGTGAAAACTGTGGCAGCGGCACCTTAGAAAGCCAAATTATAGAGCGGATCTAATTCACAGCGCAAGTGTATAGACTTCACGCGGCAAATGCAAAATTGCTTGGAGGAAAATCCGCTCCAGCAATTGAGCGGGCCAATTTGAAAGCGGCTCGGGGCAAATTGCGTTTCCTTTGGACCGCATTGGAGAGCCTTCTTCACCTCACACGCGACTAAAGCCAGCACCGGCGAAAGCGGGGATCAACCCGACGACTCGGACGAAGGACAAAGCGTTGCGAACGCGCTCGTGCGATGCTTGACTGGAAGCTGACAAATGCTGCGCACGCATTCCACGCAGCGTATGCACCTGTTATACAAGTGTACATGTAGGCATAGTATACATCGAGACATGTGAGTTGAGCACAAGGGTAATGTTGGACAACCTCGCAGCCTCATGGCATACATACGATGCATACTTGTAACGGGGAGGGAAGTCTTTTTCCAGACCCCCTAGACCCTCCAGAATTTTCCCAAGGGAATTTCACACTGTAGTTTTCACCCTATTTATACCCATTTTGACCAAAAAGTACCAGTATAACTAAAAAAATGGCCAGATACCCCCACACTTTTTGTTCCGGAGACCCCCCAACACTCGGCCATTCCCCCGCCCCCACTCTTCCAGACCCGACTACAGATATGCCTGGATTTCACACACCAATATAATGGGCGATCACACAAACGAAAGTATACAGAAAAAAAAATTGTTTGCACCACTATTTATTTATTTTGTATTTGTCTCCTATTCTCGGTGATCGTGCGTGACCTCATTTTGTTTCTTTGGTTGACGACTTAGGTTGATGGAATTAGAGATGCACATATATACTGTAGTATTCGGCAGCATAGGGTAGAAGTGTACGAGAACAAGGAAAAAGTCATGTAGGTGTCTCACTAGAGTTGAAGGAACCAAATGATAAACTTGAGTGTTTTTTTATTAATTATTTCGTTGCTTTTCAATCTTCTAAAATCACCAGAACAGAACATCTTTCCACAACATATGCTGGAACAAGTGAGGTGTTAACGCTGTGGATGAACATACCGTAAACCCTATAATTAGCCCCCCCTATAATAATACACCCTCCCAAAACCACTTTGAGTTAATAAGCCCCCCCCCCCTATAATTACACCCCCTCCCTAAATGGACCATCGTCTAAAACGCATTGTTTTTTTGTGTGGGTGTGTGTGTGGTGGTGTGTGTGTGTGTTTGTTGGTGTGTGTGGGTGGGGTGGGGGGGGGGGGGGTGGGGGGGTGGGGGGGGTGGGGGGGAGCGCGCCTCTTCTTTTTTTTTTCCCCCCCCCCCCCCCCTTTCCCCCCCCCTCCCCCCCCTTCTTCGCCCCTCCTTTTTATTCCCCCCCCCTATTTTTCCCCCCCCCCCCTTTTTTTTTTTCCCCCCCTAGGGCCGAAAGGAAAAAATAGCCCCCGGGGGCTAATTATAGGGTTTACGGTACATATGTATCACCAAGTATAGCAGTAGCAGGCAGGTAGACTAACATGTGTTTGGAGTTTATTGCGGGAGTTATGTCGGGGCAGGGGGCTAGGCAGGCCGGGTACCCCGTTGCTGAGCTACCCAAAACTCAGCCGCGATGCGCGACGCCAGACCTCTGTCCTGGCTCACACACGCGTTTCCTACTTCCCACAACTCCTGGAGACGAGATCGCGGCCTTCTACGTACGGCGGCGGGCGGGCGGCGACTCCTGCGCAGGGCCCAGCGACTCACGCACACACGTACCGGGTAGGGACGCCGACCGACTCTCTGACTCCGACGCGAAAGCAAGCTGGCTCGCGTTTTCGCTAGCTTCTTTCCTGTCGACACACGCGGCGCGCACGCTAACGGAAACGGACCTTCCCTCGTTGCTGCGCTGCGGCGCTGTGTCTTTCTCAGCCCACAAGGAGATGCCGACGCGATACTTCCTTGTACCAACACGGGCGACGAGGTAGAGTCGGCGCACACACATGCGTCGCCGGCAGATCCGGCAGAACAACGCACGGCGGGCGACTTTTCACACGCGCCAAGGGCTGGAGTCCACACGACACAAGACCAAAGACTCGGCCGGGCCAGACTGACGCAACGGGCGGAGTGGCCACGTGGCGAGGGGGTGGACATTCAAACTAATCGATACGCGCGCCGCTCGCGGACTACAGAAGGCAGTCGTAAGATCGTAAGGTCGTTACACGGCGGATTTGCATAGAATGCACGGGGGGATAGGGAGATCGTCGGTCGTGGACGAGATGGGCAAGGAAGGCACGACAGGCACGGCGCGGCGCACAGGGGCGGATTTCACACGGACATTAGTCCCGCCGGCACAAAAGTCGATACCCCGAATCGACACAAAGGAAAATCGAACGACAACGATGCTGGGAAGGATCGCCAGCTTACTGGGCTCTGGACACGATTAATAGCAATCGCGGAGCGTGAAGGGGGACGGGCACAGAACAGCAATAATTCAACAAACAACGCACGTCGCCATCATCATCTCCAAGATCGAGGGGTGCGTCAAATGTCATCGTAATTCTGCGGCTCGGGGTACGTCACCAAGTGGCACGGCAGTGCGGTCGCTTCTTGCGCGGCCCGCGTGGCGGCCTGCGCAGCGGCGCGCTTCTGCTCCTCGAGCTCGGTTACTACTTTCGCGTGTTCTGGCTCGAATCGTTTGTACGCGTCGTTTAAAGCTTGCCACAACTCTGTCATGTACGCGGGGACCGGTGTTGCGGGCGGTGTGAGGGCCTGGAGGCTCAGCAGGTGGTTGAACACCTTTGCCACGTCGGAGTTGTCCTCCTGCACGGCGTTCACCTTCCGCTGGAGCTCCTCCACTTCTGCGAATTTCTGACCTCGCGCTAGGCGAGCGCTCGATACCTCGCGGCGAACTTCCATTGCTAATTCGTGTCGCGCGGTGGTGGTGGTCTGTCGCTCGGACATGCGCAACTGCTCGCCACGACTGATCTGCACGCAGAGGGTGATCATGGCGTCGCGCGCGTCCGACGCCACGAGTCGCAAGTCGAATAGATTGCGCGCGTTGGGGACGGAGACGTACTCACGCATCACGTAATTGAGCATCATCATGGGCCAGTTCTCGCAGAGCATGGCGCACATGTGGAATCGCTGCTCGGGACGCGGGTAGGTCTGCATCTGGCGGTGGAGTGCGCGTGTCAACGTCTGGATGGGCGCGCGGAGGTGCTGCGTCCAGTTGCGAATCCAGACACGGAAGTGGGCATTCTTCGGGTTCGCGCCAAAGTAGGTGTGAATGAACAGGTGCGCGGTGTGGTGGACGTGGTCTTTCAGCAACTCTTCAAGGCCACTGCGCACGTCGGCATCCACGCTCGGGTCGTCTCGCGCGAGGGGAACTGGGCGGGCGAAGTTTCGCTGCCATTGCGCGCGAAAGGCGTCCGCGCGCGACCGAACGAATTGGAGCCATCGCACGCGAATGTGTCGCGCGACTCCTTCGGCTGCGGGGTCAACTCGTTTGCCAGTAAACTCGATGTGCGCGTGGAGGCACTGTGCGGTCAGGATGACCCACAAAGCGTTGGCGTCTGCCGCGCTATACTGTCGCAAATCCTCCTGCACGCTAGCGGGGCGGTGGTGCATGCCCAAAAACATGTCGGGTAAATCGCATGCATCGCCATAGATTTTGGAGGTGTCAGCCAAATCGATGTCTTGTGAGGAGTTCGAAACGAATCTCCACACATCGGACAGGCTTCGCGGATCGTCGCTGCGGGGGAGGGGGGGGGGGGGGGGGGGCGGGGGGGGCCCCCCCCCGCCCCACCCCCCCCCCTAATTTAAAAAGGATTGTGTTTTTTGTTTTTTATAAAAAATTTTTTTTTTTTATAAAAAAAACCCCCCCCCCCCCTTCTCTCCCCCCCCCCAACCCCCCCCCCCCTCTTCCACCCGTTTGTTTGCGGGGGAGCTCGCCGGGACCGAGGGGGGAGTTCTGGTTCCACTGCTGGAGGTCGAAGAACCTCATGTGGTAGACGGCCTCGGGACCAAACGTGCGGTGCAACGCGAGCGGGTCGGCCGGGCTCCAGTGAATCATGATGTAGCGATTGAAAAAGTCCTGGAGACACTCGGGCAGCGCGATTCGCCGAAACTGCGTTCCATCGTTGGCGGTGATGATCTTGCAGTGCCAGCGCAAGTCGAGCACCAACGTGGGACCGTACACACCACTGATTGAGAGGTGGGTGATGAACTGGCCCTTACTCGAACTGCTGGCGGGTGCGTTGGGGTAGTGACGTTGCAAGCGGCCTTTCCATTTGCGGTAGGGAATGCCGGCGTTGGCGCATTCGCAATCGAACATGAAGAAATCGACTCCCGCTGGTTGGTACGACTCGAGAAGCTTCAACGCGACCTGCAGGTAGGCTAGGTCGGAGGCGCTATTGCGGCTTGACGGAGAACCCAAAACCTTCACGGGTGGCGCTGGCGCATAACTGGGGGCGCCGCGGAGCCACGCGTGCAAGTCCTCGGCCAGTGAACCGGCGACCTTGGTGGGCCGACTTAGTAAGCGAGCGCGCCATTTTGCTTCGTTCGCCGTGGGATCCGGCGGAATGAGTTGCGGGTCGAAATAGTTCATGTAATTGCGCGCCACGTTGTCATGGAATGCGTAGGGATTGCCGGTGTCGTCGAGAGATGCTGATCCGCTCTCTGGTGGTGCGCGCCGGCTCTCCTCGGACACCACATGGTCCGAAGCGCCTGCGTCCTCGGCCCCCACCATGATGGAGTCAACCTCGCCCCCAGCGGCGGGCCTCTCCGAACGAGCTGGCTTGAGAGCCTTCCGTCCGACGGGCGTCAACACTGGCGCGTGGGCGAGGCGGGATTCCGAAACCGCCATACGACACTTCCTCGGCATCACCCGTGCTCTGTGTGTTGGTGTCCATGCGTTCCTCGTTTTTGACTTGCGAACCGACGCGCTGCATGCTCACGTCCATGTCGACCTCTTCGCGCGTGACCACTACCGATTCCTGGGTGGGCAGCGCAGCGACAGTGGGCGGCTGCTGCTGCTGGAGCAGCTGCTCGCGTCCGCGGGGGCGGCTACGGCTCGCTTGTCTGTTGATCTTTTTGCGCTCGACTCGGCGTGCGGGACCTGTGAGACCGACCACAGAGCGAGAAACAACGCCCTTATTGCGGCCTTCGTTGTACGCTGCGAGTCCAGCGCGTTTTCCTTCCTCGTACGTCTCGCGCGCTTCTTTCTGGATGCGCTCAATTTGTTCCTGGCGTCGCGCGTCGAGCTCTCGACGGATGTCGTGCGCGTCAACAAGACCAGCGCGAACGACTTCCTCGCCGACGCGTTCGCGGAGAACTTGGAAGGCGCGGCCTTTCACTCGGTACTCGACGGCAAAGCGCATGGTCGCGTTCATCTCGGTCAAAAGCGGTGGGAGGCCAGCGGCGAGTTGCGCGTTGAGCGGGCGACACAAGTAGACGTAGCGGTCGGACCACTTCGTCACGTCACCCCACAAGCGCTTTCTCGGGCACTCTGGGTGTTTCAATCGATCGGCCTCGTACGCGTACGCGATGCAGTCGCTAATGAACTTCTCCCACTTCTGGCTGAGGGCGACTCGACGGAGCACTTGCGCGGGAGCGGCGCTATGCATTTCGCTGGGGACCCATCCTTCGGTGGTAGGAGCGGCGAAGCGCACGACACAAATGTGCGGGGTGCGGAGCGGCATTCCTACTTCATAGCCCCAAACGATGCGTCCTTGGTCGCGGCCATATTCTTCGCCAGACTTCAGAGGATCCAGCAGAGCATAGTCCTCTAGCGAAGGAAATGCGGCCGTACCGTGTGCGTTCAAGCCCCAAATTTCGTACATGGCGTCACTAGGGAGTTCGCGAGCGAGGGGGCTGTGCAAAAAGACTTTGATGCAGCCAGGTGGTGTGGGGTACTCGTCGAATTTCGCGTCATCGTACACGATGGGGTCCACTAGGGGAAAGGTGCAAACACATCCCGGACCACCGATCATGAACATCCACAACGTGTCATCGTCGTCTTGAACAGGGCTCGTGACCATCTTCGACAGCTCGACCAACGCGTCTCGTTCGGCCAAACTGCCGGTCGCAGCCATTCTGTTCGTGTTCGGGACGTTCTGTTGTTGCAATTCGTCTGTCACTTCAGTAAGCAATGCGCGCATCTGGATTATGTGCATGCTTTCCTGTGTGTCACCTACGCAGCCCCATTGGGAACTCACTGCGCATAGGCGTTCGCATGTTTCGTCTGTGTTGGCCTCGAGCCTCGATTATCTGGGCAATGGCAGAGTGAGCTTCTGCGTGTCGTCCAACGCGATACGGGCCTGTTTCTCTAGTCTGCGGGTGTGATACTGTGTGTCGCTGTCGCTGCTCGACGAACTCGTGGAACTGCCACTGCTACTGTCCGAATCAGAAGAGTCGGCTGTACCACTTCGAGCGGGCGACTGATCCATGAGGATCTTCTTGACTTTCTCGGCGCGTGCGGCACTACGCGCTCTACGCTTGCGTCTGGGTTTGGGTTGCACGGTCTGCGAGGGGCCAGGCTGCTCGGCGGGGTCGGCAGTGGGGACAGACAACGACGCGCCACGGCTGCCACGCACACCGGCGCCTCTACCGCGCCCTCTCTCACTACTCTGACTCACTGCTTTCGCGCGACTCGCACCTCTAGCACTACGGATAGCGACCACGCCACGAACACCGCGCTTCGCACCGCGACTTGGTGCAGGACTTCTCCCGACGGCGCCAGACGCTCGCGACGGAAGGGTCGAGAAGGAGCGGGCGGGCGGACGACTCATCCTCGGCTGGTGACTGAGCGGAGGTCGAGACGTTGGGCGATGACTTGGGGTGCCCAGCAGACCGACTCGGGCGGGCGGAGGGGCGTGACGAGACCACGCTTCCTGGCGTCGTCGCTCGGTGAGCCAGGACGACACGTTGGCGTGCGTCTCCTCGTCCACCGACTGCACGACCGACGCGGGAGCCAACGACAGCGAACCCAAGTCCCACGACTGGTCGGCCTGGACAGGGCGCGTCCACTGCACGGGTTGCGCCAACAGACCGGACTGGCGACGGGAGCGGATGGGCGGAGGCGGGCCCAACAGGTGGGGCAGCGCCACGGGCGGTGCAGGCTGCTGTAGCTGCACGGTCGCCTCGCTGACGAACAACTGCGGCCTTGCCGTGAGCTGGCCGACGAGCGCCTGCTGCTGCTGCTGGGGGACGTGGAGGGACGGCAGGTGTGCCGCCTGCCCAGTGCCCTGCACTGGCTGTCCACTGATCAGGGCGTAGGGCCCAGACGTCGCCTGGAAGGCCACTGAAGGAGGCGGGAAAGACGGCTGGCCAGCGAAAGAGACGGCGCCCGGCTGCTGGAGCGGGGGCTGCTGGCGGTAGGCTGGAGCGCCGAAGGGCTGCGACTGAGGGGGGCCGTGGTGGCCTGACGGGACCGACCCGTCGCTCTGTCGACTCATCGTGCTCTTGTGACCTGGATAGACAAGTGTATAGCATGTCGGACGTTCACACGCATTGAGCGGAGCCGTGCCATCTTGCTCTACGCGAGACAGAGGCGAACTCCCGGTGGACGCGGATCCAACAATTTGACTGAGAACGCCGGGAATTCCTCCCGCAGAGGCTCCACTCAGCGACAATGTCAGCTGATGCACGCGTCTCCTCCGGGGGCGGCGTCTACGCTTGCTAGAACCACCTATGACGGGCGGTGCAAATGGCATGCTAGGCTTGCACAATCGAAGGCGCTCGGAGGATACTTTAAACGGATCTCCTCCTGCGTGATGCTGCACCATGGCCTCTCCAGTGTCAGCAATGGATGTGATTTCATACGGACCCCAATAAGGCGTTCCCAATTTGTCGTCATCGGCGGGCATGTGCAACCACACCTTGGAACCCTTATGTAATTTGCGTTGGTCCTGTGGCTCCGGTATGCGTTTATCGTGTGCGGCTTTCTGTTGCTCTTGTGCGCGCACAATGTTCTCCTTCGCCTCGCGCCAAAGTCGAGACAGAACGTGCGGCAACTTGTCGAGGAACGATTCGGAGTCGACCATGTACTTTGAGGGCACGCGAGCGAGCACCTGCGCAGAAGGCAACTGAGGCTTCCTACCTGTCAACACTTCGAACGGACTGAGCTTCGTACTCGAGTGTGGCTGGCAGTTGTATGCGAACACCGCGAGACCCAGGACCTCGTCCCAGTCACAATTCTGCTCAGCGCAGGTCTTAGTGAGCATACTTTGCAGCGTCTGATTCGCGCGCTCCACTAGACCGTCCGTTTGTGGGTGATAGGCAGTGGTGAGGGTCTGCTCAATGCCTAACTGTTTGCGCAGCGCTGTGAATATCGTCGATGTGAATTGCGAGCCTCGATCGGACAACAAACCTTGGGGAAGTCCGAAACTGGGGATAAAGTACGTCGTCAACTGCCGAATGATCGTCGCGTCTGCTCGTCTGGCATGGCGTAGGCGACGAGGAATCGAGTGAGGTAATCCTGCAGCACGAGCACCTTGCAGTTACCACTCTCGCTTGACTCCAGTGTCAGTACGTCCATCCCTACCAATTGCCATGGTTTGTCGGGCGGAACAATGGGGGAGAGACGCGTCTGCACGCGACTCGTTTGTCCAGTGCGCCGCGCACACGTTGCGCAAGCGTCGACAAAGGCGATGACGTCACTGACTAGACCGGGCCACCAATATCCAAGTTTCAATTTCTCGGCCGTTCGTCTTCCGCTAAAGTGACCACCGATGGGGGAGGAGTGCGTTTCGTGAACGAGTTGGCGACGGAGCTGTGCGGGCACAACTTTGCGCATGCCATCCTTAGTCTCGAACTGAAGGATGCCGTCGACCATGTGGTAGCCACGCCACTTGTACGCGCTCTCGTATGGTTGTGTCTCCATGTCGCGCAAGACTCGTGCCAGTTCGGGATCAGAGCGCTGCTCCGCGAGCGCGTGCTGCTCGATCGAGGCGTCAGGTGGTACGGCTGTGCTAGCAATTGCGGCATTTCGTCTGTTGCATGCTGACAGGTGTGAAATCGCAGTGGGTTCGCGTTTCTGCAGTTCGAAGAAGGGATCTTCGACAATAGGATCGTCCCCCACGTTCGGACTGGCAGTGTGGTCGTCAAAGCAACGGCTGAGCGCGTCAGCGGCTTGATTGTGACAACCCTTGCGATAGATGAACTTTGGTTGGTAATTGGCGATTTCGACTGCCCAGCGATGCAAGCGGCCTGTCGGGTTCTTACAGTTCATCAAGAACGTGACAGCGCTGTTGTCGGTCATTACGTACAACTCCTGGCCTTGAACATATACGCCGAACTTCTTGAGCGCGTAAATGACAGCCAAAGCTTCGATTTCCGCGACGGCGTAATTTCCCTCGTGTTTGTTCAAGCCTTTGCTAATGTACGCCACCGGTTGGAGGTGACCGCGTTCATCCTTTTGCGCGAGCACGCCTCCTATGCCTAGCTTACAGCCATCGACAATGATGTACCAGGGCTGACCATACCTAGGGTAGGCTAAGACTGGCGGAGACAATAGAGCGGCTTTGAGTTTCACAAACGCCTCATGCTGTTCCTCTCCCCAAGCAAATTCACTCCGCACGCTCAAAACCTTTGCAATGGGAGCGGCAATGTGAGCGAAATGCTTCACAAAACGACGGAAAAACGAACACAGACCGTGAAAGGACCTTGCCTGCTTCTGCGTTTGCGGTTCGGGGAAATCCTGTACTCCCTGTAGGCGCGCGGGGTTGGGTCTGACCCCATCTGACGAGACAATGTGCCCGAGGAACTTCATGCCGCGCATGCAGAATTCGCACTTGTCGGGCCTTATCTTCAGATTCGCCTTAATCAGTCGCTGGAGTACCTCCTCTAGCATGGCTAGGTGTTCCTCGAACGTGACGGTGGTGACACAGAGGTCATCGATGTACGCGAACACATTGCACTTAGCGTTGTCGATCAGGCCCTTGAACACGCGGTTCATCATGCGTTGGAAGATCGCGCCACTCGTTTTGAGTCCCATGGGAAGCCTGCAGCACTCCCATAGACCGGAATGCGTGCGAAACGCTGTTTTGTGCGCGTCTTCTTCGCGTAGCTTCACTTGAAAGTAACCCATCTTTAGATCGATCGAAGTGAAGTACCGACAGGGCTTCGACTGTTCGCCATCAAACGATCGACCACACCGTTCAAGCAGGTCATCAAGCCATGGGAGGGGGTGACTGTCGGCACAAACCACCTTGTTCAGCTGCCGGTAGTCCAAGGTCACGCGCACCGAGCCGTCGGGCTTCGCGACGGGGACCACTGCGGAGGCCCACTCGCTGGTGCTCTCGCGGACCACTCCCATGTCGCGCAACTTATCGATCGCCTTATCTATCTCCATGCGTTCGTGGTACCTGAAGCGGCGAAGTGGCAAGGCGATCGGCCGAGCATCGCCAGTGTCGATCTCAGCGAGGACTTCATCGAACTCACCCAATTCTTCATCGTCAACTGCAAATGCCAAATGACACTTGTTAATCATTTCGAGGAACTGCGCGCGCTGCTCATCTGACAAATCAGGACTGACTTTCAGCATGGAGTGCAGTTTTGACTTGCGCGCTTGTGTCAATTTGGTACGCGCGCGGCAATCGATTCCTGTGATGCGCGCGTGCGACGATTGGGCGTCGATGTGAGCGGCAGTGAGCGGCGCCAGAGCGTGCAAATCGTCATGCAGCTTGCCTAACTCACTCCACTGGCTAGCGCAGACTACCTGTAGTGTACCTAGGACCTCGCCAGGCCTCTCGATTCCCTGCGACTTCCGGTCGTGCCTGACTACAAAGGTGCCATCGGGTTCTACATCTACCAGGCCCTCCTCGAGGTTCCAAGTCCGCCTAACGTCCTCACTGGGAGTAAACAAGTACCGTAACGCATTCAATTCCTGGCCTGACTCTGTGACGCGCTCCTTGACGAAGTCCGAGACTTGCTGGATGAAGAGGGGATCCACCTTGGCCTTGAGGGACCTTCGAGACCAGTGACAGAGCTGGGCCGGTTGAGGGAGAGCCAATTCGGGCTTCCTTGTCGACAACCAGTAGACAGCGGCCGGGCCGGCGTCGATTCGACACGCCGACGACTTACCCGAAGGTGACAACACGCTTCTGCTACTACTCGGACCCACACTGCACTCTGGGAGGGGCGACGCCCTGGGGGAACCCTCAGTACTGCCATTTATCCACCCTGCTTCGACACAGCATTGTCGAGCGGCGTCCATTACTGCACGCACTAAGGCCTTGCGCATTGAGTCGGGTAGTGCGAGTTCAGTTTGCGCTGGCTGGGGCGCGGGGCTGGTAGGAATGGGGACCTCGCCCATAATGCTGTAGCCACTGGGGGACACAAATTTGAAGCCGAAGTCAACGAGGGCGGCCGTGCCAATGACTCCTTCGTGCGTGTCTGTCGCGGCCCAGTGCTTGGCAATAAGGACAGGCATTCGCTTGGTCACGCCTTCGAGCGTGATGTCTACCTCTACCTGGCCTCTTAAACCGAGAGAATCGCCACTACACTGTGCTACTGCCGAGTCGGGCACCTGTGTCAACATTCGTTTAAAATCAGGGTACGCGAGGTGTCCGAACAATCTCTCCACGGTAGGCTCGCCAATGACAATTGCGGGTCCCGCCCCGGTGTCCAAGAGAACTCGAAATCTCTGACGTCCGTCCAGCTGCAGCTCGGCAGTTGGGATGGGGCCGGGAGTCACCACGTCACTGCCCTTGCGGATGCTCGACCTCCGTTTGTCTGTCGTCTGGACGACCACCTGATTCAGCGTGCTCGATCGGAATTCGCGCCACGATTCGCTTTGCGTCTCTTCGTGCGCGTCGGCAGCTTCTTCGTCCTCCTGCTCATCAGGGGGGTGTTCGACATAGGGCTCTGCTTGCTCCTCTGAGTAATCGGCGTTGAGCGCGCTCGCAACTACGGTACCGCGCCTACCTCTACCACCGCGTCCGTTGCCATTGCCGCGGCCACGCCCGCGCTGCTGAATGCGCTGCTGGCCAGATTTGAGTTGGGGGCAGTCACGAATGAAGTGACCCTGTTGACCGCAATTGTAACAGGTGGGAGTGCCGTCGCGCGGCTGAGGAGGCCTGGGCCTACTACTCGCTTGAGCCTGCGTGGGGGCACTAGTCTGCGACTGTTGGGTCAGCGCCAACTGCTGCTGCGGCGGAGCGGAAGGTGGGAAGAAAGACCGGTTTGTGTTTTGAGTGTTCTCTTGCCCACTGCTGTCGAACTGGGGCTGCCATTGCTGGTTCTGGCCCTTGCGAGCAGACCACCTTTGGCCTCTCGCGCCAGACCATCCACGGCCTCTGCCTCTCGCGTTCTGTTGATTTGCCTGTCTGGGCTGCATGGCCTGCGTGTCGCGCTGCGGTACACTACCATGTGTGTCACCTTGCAGGCGGCGAACCTCCTCGCACTCCTGTTCGTGCGTGAGTGCAGCTACCAGATCCTCCAGACTCTGCCTACCTGCGAGCGAGGCAATCGTACGGTACTGTGCGGGTACGGTACGCAACAGACAACGCTTCACTTCCTTCTGTCTCGCATCAGGCATCATGTCGGGATATGCCTTGAGCACTAGCTGCTTGATGCGTGCGACTACAGTGTCAATCGAATCGTCGCGCCACTGGACATTCGACAACTGCATGAAAGCTACCTCCGAGTGCTTGTCGACGCGATACAAGCGTAACAACAGTTCCTCGATCTCATGGAATGGGAGTTCAATCTGTCCGGACTGCTGGTGCAACTGCCACACGGACAACTCCGCATCTCCATCGAGATAGGACTCTAGGATGGTGCTCCACTCCTCCTGAGGGACACGATCCAAACGCATTCGCTGTGCGAAGCGGTGCATGAACAATTCCGCTGTGACATCGCCGTCCTTACTCGGATCTCCGTAGAAGCGGCCAATGTCTCCAAGTTTCGTAGATGTGCGAGCGCCTTGTGGATTCGCGCGTGGTCGTGCGGGCGCTGGCACTCTCTCTCTCTCCTCCGCGCGCTGCGCATACTGTACCGCGTCAGCTTCCTCGTCGCGAGCGTGATCTTGGAGGCCATTTCTGTTGAGCACCGTACCTTTGTCCGACAATTAAACACTAGACGAACGGAGTAAACTACGTGCGACAGGCAAAATCACTAAGTACGTCGCACAATCATTTCAAGTATTCTGTGCAGTTTCCTGTTTCTCAACACTCCCACTAGCTGCACAGAAGCTTGAGGCTTTTCATCTTGGCTGTCGACCGAGGCTTGGTCGAGTTTTGATCTGCGTTCAGCTTCGACTTGTAGAGCTCGGCCTTGTCCAGCGTGTTGGCGCTCATGAGCAGCGCTTTCTTCTCCAGCGCGCCACTCTTCGCCCTCTCGAAGTCCAGCTGTCGCTCCAGTGCTCGCGCCGAATTGCTGATGCCGTCGTCGTTGATCTTGACCTTGGCGCACTTCCGCTCCCACTCCTCTGTCATGCTGTGCTGACGACGACTCATCTCCACCACGATCGCCAGCGACTTGTTGGTCTTTTCTAGCTCGTCCAGCTTCTTGGCCATCTCGTTCGCTTTGCCGCACTCCTGATCAAGACGACGCTTTGTCTCTTGCAGCGACGATTCCAACTGTTGCAGACGCGTCTCTCTGTTGAGCACCGTACCTTTGTCCGACAATTAAACACTAGACGAACGGAGTAAACTACGTGCGACAGGCAAAATCACTAAGTACGTCGCACAATCATTTCAAGTATTCTGTGCAGTTTCCTGTTTCTCAACACTCCCACTAGCTGCACAGAAGCTTGAGGCTTTTCATCTTGGCTGTCGACTGAGGCTTGGTCGAGTTTTGATCTGCGTTCAGCTTCGACTTGTAGAGCTCGGCCTTGTCCAGCGTGTCGGCGCTCATGAGCAGCGCTTTCTTCTCCAGCGCGCCACTCTTCGCCCTCTCGAAGTCCAGCTGTCGCTCCAGTGCTCGCGCCGAATTGCTGATGCCGTCGTCGTTGATCTTGACCTTGGCGCACTTCCGCTCCCACTCCTCTGTCATGCAGTGCTGCGACGCTCATCTCCACCACGATCGCCAGCGACTTGTTGGTCTTTT
Source organism: Paralinhomoeus sp. GSCO2_6 (assembly GCA_030248085.1). Classification (NCBI taxonomy): domain Eukaryota; kingdom Metazoa; phylum Nematoda; class Chromadorea; order Monhysterida; family Linhomoeidae; genus Paralinhomoeus; species Paralinhomoeus sp. GSCO2_6. The sequence continues at coordinate 43,160 of JASAMY010001460.1, read as the reverse complement.
CTAGCTCGTCCAGCTTCTTGGCCATCTCGTTCGCTTTGTCGCACTCCTGATCAAGACGACGCTTTGTCTCTTGCAGCGACGATTCCAACTGTTGCAGACGCGTCTCCTCCTCCTCGCTCGCTGCCAGTGCGGCGTCCATCTTGTGCTGGTGTGTCGGGCCTCCTCGACGTTTTCCTTGCTCGTCTTCAGCGGTCTCGCGGACGCACAGCATTCAGTGGATCCTCTTTCGCAATTTCCTCCTCTGTCCGCCGCAATCTTGTACACGCCATTCTTCAGCTGGGCAACAGCCAAGATCTTCCCAGTAGAAGCGCGAATCTTGCATGCCTTGCCGGCGAATTGAAACTCGTTGCCACTCTCCACTGCGACGCTGACGGTAGGTTGCTTGTTAGGTCCGGCACAAACACACTTTCTGAGAGGAGCGTCGGCGAGACCTTCCGTTCTGCAGGTAAGGCGAACCTTTCCTACTCCCACTGCCTCTAGCAGGCGTCCGTCTCACCAGACGTCCTCGGGCGGATCGAGCTCTTTGTAGTTGAAGAGCAGCTCCTTCTCGGGCGTCATGTGACAGCTGGTAGAGTGACACCAGCTGTCGTCCGTGCTGCCGTTGCTGCTCTCGCGACAAGCAAATATTCACTGTCTCCTCCTTGCTTGTTCCGTCTTCATCTGCATCGGCAGCGTGGCTTGGTGGCTTGCTCCTGTTGTCTGAGTCGTCTTGGTCCCATCTGCGCTCCCGTCTTCTCTCAGGGCAGTTGGCAGCCTGTGCCCGGCAATCTTCTGGCAATTGTAGCACTTGCCCCGGAACGCCTCTTGCCTGGCTGCCCTCAGCGCACTCTCACTGGATTCTACGACTCCGTTCGCTCTGTGACTTTCGTCCTCCGTCAACAGAGCTTGTCGCACTTCTTCTATGGTTATGGAGTCGCCCTTGAGCCTCATGGCAGTCTTGACGTGTGTATCTCGATGGAAGCTGCGCAGCAACAGGGCGACTGCTGTCGTCCGCGATCTCGCTGCCGATCGCTGTCAGCTTGTCCATGAGCTCTTTCACACGCTTCAAGTGCTCGTCTGCCGTCGTCGAAGGCTCCATTTTCAAGTGAGAAGTCGCGCAGAAGTGAGCTTGCTTGCGCCCGTCGCTCGAAATGCCGCTGGAGTGCCGTCCAGCGTTGCGGCGTTCAGCTCGCCCAAGTAGTAGAGGGCGTCTCGACGACGTCAGCAGGGCCATCGCCTGCGCTTCCCTCTCTTCATACTGGTTCGCAGCTGCTGCGCTCTGTCGTTCTTCAGCATCCGGTGCCAGCTCCGTCCCGTCCACGATGCGGCACAATTTCTTGGCCTTGAGCGTCCAACGCATCTGGTGCTTCCACTGCGCCCAGTTGGACATCGAGAGCTTGGACAGCGCGACCTTCCAGTCGGTCATCTGTCCGCGCTGTTCCTCTTGGCTTTTTGGGGTTTGTTGAAAGGGGATGGGAGGGAAAATTAAGAGTGCAAATATTTCAGTATTCTGTGCAGTTTCCTGTTTCTCAACAATCTCTCTGTCCGCGCTGCCTACCACCGGGTTGCGCTAGCCGCGCATAAGGCGCCACCGTACTCGCGAGGGGCTGGCCGCCTTGTGGCTGAGCCGGAAAATTCCGATAGACGCTGAACTGTTCGCGCCACTCGGAGGCGTCCAAAAGATCCACGTCCGACGGCATTTGCTGCAACGGGTAATTGATTTGCGCACGCCGGGAATTCTGATTCATGTCGCGCTGCTCGGGCGGCGACAAATCGTGCGGTCCTGCCCTTTGATGTCTTTGTTGCTGTGGCGGTCGCTGATCGGCGCGTTCTCGCGGCATCATGGGAGCCGCGCGCTGATCGTTTCATGACTGGGCCGTCTGTGTACGCGCGGGGCCACGACCTCGGGAACCTCCCGCCGGGTTTTTTCGCCCCCCGCCCCGGCGCGCCCCCCCCCCCGTGTTTGCCTCGCCCGCAACCCCCCCCCCCGGCCTCCGCCCTCGGGGGGCCTGCGCCCGGCCCCCCCCCCCCCCCCTTTTTTCTCCCCCCTCCTCCGGCCCCACTTTGGTTTTGTTTGTTTTTGTGAATAGAGGTGGGCGGGGGGGTTGGATTTGGATGTGGTGTTAGTTTATGGTATCCCCGCTGGTGTATATCTAGTGGTGGGTGTGTTTGTGTGTGGGGGGTCTTTTTCGGGTGAATTTTTAGTGTTCGCGAGAGGGGTTGGGGGCCCCCCCCGCGGGTATTTGTTTTACAGGAGGAAGGGGGGCCGGGGTGTGGGGGGGTGGTGTTATACGAGCAGCTGAGAAATACCATGTAGCTGCTGGGTAGCGGGGCCTGCAGAAGCGACTGACTCCCAATCGACAAGCTGACGACGGACTGCTGGGCGCAGTGGAAGAGAAAGCTGCGCGTCTACTTGATCGCGAAGGGGCTGTAGGGCGTCGTCAGCGGAGAGGAGCTGCGACCTGACCGAGACGCTGACCAAGCCGCCTGACAGACTAAGGAGAATCAGGCGATGGCGATCATCGTGCTGAGCACTGTCAACTCCTTGCTGTTTGTCCTGGATGTCCCGAAGTGCGCTGCGACCGAGAAACGACCGTCGCGCGAGTTCCAGACCGTTGACCACCGTTGTGGATAGTGCACTGATGGCGACTGAGGACCACAAGATGATGAAGGTCGAGAAGATCGTTCGAAACGATCATCTCGAGGAGGAGGAGGAGTGCGACTGCCTGCAGAAGATCGAGCCAGAGCAGCGGCAGCACGCAAGAGACGCGACGAAGAATACGGCTGCATAGGAGAAGCGCAAGAAACTCAAGGCCAAGAGGGCGAAGCGACTACCGACAGCGCTACCGACTTGAATTAATCGTTATTTACTTTGCTAATTTATTTTAATTTTTTTTTTGTTTTTTTGTTATTGTTTTTTTTTTTTTTTTTTTTTTTTTTTTTTTTTTTGTTTTGTGGGGTGGGGGGGGGGGGGGGGGGGGGGGGGGGGGGGGGGGGGGGGGGGGGGGGGGGGGGGGGGGGGGGGGGTGGGGGGGGGCCGCCCCGCCGCTTGGGGCGGGGGCCAGCCCCCGGGGGGAGAAAAATAAGGGGGGGCGGTTTTGGACTGCAACACCGGCACAAAAGAGTTGACGCCCACGTCAGCGCCACCGAAAGGGTAGGAGTCGTAGACCGGTGTCTCGTACGCGTCGTCGTACTGGCGGTCCTCCACGGCGTAGGCAGGGGGGGAAGGCATTGCGTAGGCGGAGCGTTCGACCGAGTGTGCTGCGGAATGGGAGGCGGAGCTGTCTGAGCCGCCAAATTGTTGGCCTGGCCATCTGTCAGAGAGCTGTGCGCACTGCCCTGTGGTTGAGAGTCGCGAGAGGCGTGTCGGCTGCTGTGCTGCGAGGCGAGCTGCGATTGGTTGCGTTCGACGGCCATAAGACGCTGCGTCATGTTGGACAATTGAGCGGCAATGTCCTGGAGGGTGACGGTAGGAGACGGAGCCACGGGAGCCGCGGGTGAAGCGGTGGGTGGCGGAGCGCAATCGGCGCAAAATGGATTGGAAGCGTCAGTGCGGCTGTTGAGGCAAGAATGGCAAATGGGTCGCGCGCAAGCAGCAGTGGAGCAGGTGGACGCATCGCGTGGAGTGAACTGTCCGCAAAAGCAACACTGTGGGGGCTGTGACGGAACCGAACGCGGCATGATGGAAGGGCAAATTCAAAGCAACCGCCTAAAACTGCAGTAAACGGAAGAATACTGTACCGGGAGGGAAGAGACACTACCGTAACTTCGAATAAGACGAATTCGAAAAGACTACGGTACCGAAAACCGAAGCGTGTGGTAATCGGCGGAATACGGTATCCAAGATGGCGGATAGACGAAAAATTTCGAAAATCCTGGGGAAAGGGCAAACCAAAGGGGAAAAGAAGCAAAGGGAAAACGGATGGGGACCACCACTGTCGGGGCAGGGGGCTAGGCAGGCCGGGTACCCCGTTGCTGAGCTACCCAAAACTCAGCCGCGATGCGCGACGCCAGACCTCTGTCCTGGCTCACACACGCGTTTCCTACTTCCCACAACTCCTGGAGACGAGATCGCGGCCTTCTACGTATGGCGGCGGGCGGGCGGCGACTCCTGTGCAGGGCCCAGCGACTCACGCACACACGTACCGGGTAGGGACGCCGACCGACTCTCTGACTCCGACGCGAAAGCAAGCTGGCTCGCGTTTTCGCTAGCTTCTTTCCTGTCGACACACGCGGCGCGCACGCTAACGGAAACGGACCTTCCCTCGTTGCTGCGCTGCGGCGCTGTGTCTTTCTCAGCCCACAAGGAGATGCCGACGCGATACTTCCTTGTACCAACACGGGCGACGAGGTAGAGTCGGCGCACACACATGCGTCGCCGGCAGATCGGGCAGAACAACGCACGGCGGGCGACTTTTCACACGCGCCAAGGGCTGGAGTCCACACGACACAAGACCAAAGACTCGGCCGGGCCAGACTGACGCAACGGGCGGAGTGGCCACGTGGCGAGGGGGTGGACATTCAAACTAATCGATACGCGCGCCGCTCGCGGACTACAGAAGGCAGTCGTAAGATCGTAAGGTCGTTACACGGCGGATTTGCATAGAATGCACGGGGGGATAGGGAGATCGTCGGTCGTGGACGAGATGGGCAAGGAAGGCACGACAGGCACGGCGCGGCGCACAGGGGCGGATTTCACACGGACATTACAGTTACAGGCTTGTCGAGTTTTGTCACGTGCGCATGGGGTAGTGGACGGCCTAGTGGTAGAGAATCGGCCTCTTGCGCGTATGGTCCCGGGTTCAATTCTTCATGGAACCACTAAAACGAGCACTTCCTTATCAATGGTTTCTCTCGTGCTGTCGTTCGCTGCCCTAGATTACAGATGCGTTGTTCCGAATGTCCTTAAAAGTTTGCGCTCAGTCTGTTGGTAGCGTCAACGTTGGCTGGACTCCAATTTTGAGCGCATGCATCCTATCCTAAAAGTGTGGTGAAAAGTGCGCCGTCGAACGCGTGAATTGGAAACGATCAACCACCTCGGTGCGCGCTTAACGACTGAATAAACAAGTTGACTTCTTCAATCCGGTTGATTGTGACGTTGCGATGTGTTGCGTCCATAAATACAGCCGCGAACCACGCCCTAGTCACTCACAGTTCTTGTAACGACAGTTTATACCATTCGGTTTAGTTTCACTAAAGTTTCGTTCAAAAAATGAAATTTCTTTTCGCCATTGCCGCTCTGGTCTTGAGCCTCCACACGACTGACTGCTGGGGAAACTGGGGAATGCGGAAGAAACTGAAAGATGTTCGTTTGCGTTTGACCGAAAAAAATAATGAAATCGTCTTTTTTTGAAAAAAAAAATGACCAAAAAAGTCCTTTTGTTGCGCTTCTTTCCAATAGTTGCCAAGTGCTTCAGGGCGTTCACGTGCTGATCGTCGGCAAGTCCGGGAAGCCGAGCGACCCCTCCGCGTCCCGCTCGTTCGAAGGCACCGTTGCATTTGTCAGTTCCACGATTTCTTTCGTCCGAACTCTCGAAACAGTCGATCAAATCTCACGCACTCCTCTCAAAAGTGGCTTCGGGCAATTCCAGGTGAAGCAGGGCGACCTGAAGGTGATCTTCGACACGGGCAACTATGTACAAGTGTGGGCGATGGAGAGGGCACTGTGGAAGAATCGCATCCGGCCGGCGGACGTGGACGTGGTGGTGACGAGTCACGACCATCTCGACCACGTCGGCAACGTCAACTTCTTCACCCACCGCAAGACGGTCGTCTACCACGGCGCGAGTCGCATTCGCGGCCCAGAGTAGGAGGACTCTCGGATTCATGACCGCTGAGATTCCGCAGACAATGAATGAAGTTGATTCACCGTCCGTCTCTCGCAGCTTCAAGTTCGGAGCGGCCTTCAAGAAGGGCGGCGTGACACTGGGCGAGGGCGTGCGCATGATCCTGACGCCGGGGCACGCGGGCGGCAAGACGGACAAGTCGCTGATCGTCGAGAGCGCGGCCAACTTGGGCGGGCGCAAGGTCGCGCTCGTCGGAGACCTCTTCATCGACGCCGACGCGATCAAAACCAAGGCGAGTCGACAGGTCGTTTGCAAACACAGCTCAGCCAGCCGTTGCTTGCAGGTGGCGAAGTTTGCCAACTTCGACCTGGTGCACAGCCAGTGGGTGATCGTCTGCCAGGAGAAGGTCGACTTCATCGTGCCCGGCCACGCGGACATCTTCGAAGTCACCGACGCCATACGCTCCCAATACAACTGCGAGCAGGAGCCGCAGAAGCCGTCCAACTGAAAAATGGAATCAGAAAGAGCAAATGAAAGCTTTTCATACCTAGGCAACATCGCACCATTCCTAAAGCAGGTCGTGTCACATTGTGTGTGTTCGTTGTCAGTGTTGTCGCCACTCGCTATTCTACAGGATTACGGCACTATGTGCCTCTGAACAGACGATGATACAGTATATGCTATCGACACCCTGTGGGTCATCGGCAGCCTCCTCATTCCAACAACAACAATATCGGTGCAAATAAATGCATTGTACAGAGTGTATCAAAACTACATGCCCCCCCCAGGAAAATACTGGTTGGACGGATTTAGCTGAAATTCAACATACATGTAGGCCAAGCAAAAATGCATGACGAAATTACATTTCATGCAAAACGAACAACCGAGAGTCGAGATATGAGCAATTATCCAAGGTACAGTAAAGATCTCAGTAAAGATTTCGGCCTGCTGTCACTAACTTCATCCGCTTCTTGGCGAATCAGCGGTGGTCGGCCGACGTCGGATCGGTCGGTAATGGCCAAGTCATGCTGCTCTCTGTTCCATCGTTCCGATCGCTTCAGCTTCCGAACCACCTAATTTCTGGTGATGAGCTGTGCACCTGCGTCGCGTGGCATTCGCAAAGTCACTGCAGCCGCTTCATCGACGAAACGCACTTGGTCAGTGTCGTTGACCTTTTGTAAGCGCGACATGGTCCTCGACACTTGTTTAAAACAATTGATTACCATTCAACGAGAAATTGTTGCCATAAAACACGCAGTAATGTCTTTACGCAAAACTTCAAGCCCGATTTACAGCCGCCGGACTATCCGCCGAACCCCTCACGGACCCGGTCTTTCGATTTACAGCCGCCGGATAGTCCGCCGGACTATCCGCCGGACTCGAGTTGACCAACTTTCAATAAAGTCTGCGGACTAGTCCGCGGTCTTTTTTTGAATCTGGCGGAAACGCCTTCCGAGTACAGATATTGCGCAAGTTTTGGTACTTGGAAGTTTCTGACACCGCACTTAGAAGTTTCTGGCCGCTGCTGCCGGGCGGGAGAGCTAGAATTGAACGTAATTTTTGTTCTTCTTTTATAATAGTGCTTTCGCTGAGCTCTGAGGTGGCGCTGTTGAGCTGGCCGGTCGTCGCGCCGAGGCTTGTTTCGAATTGTTTTCTACCGTACCGACAAAAAGTACCCGTTCAAAAGAGGGTGTAGGCGCGCATTTCTAAAAAAAGACCGGCGGATTGTCCGGCAGCTGTAAACGCGCCTTTTGACCGACGGACTCCGTGTCCGAGTCCGGGGCCGGGTCCGGGTCCGTGACCGGGTCCGGGTCCGGCGGCTGTAAATCGGCCTTCACTGTACCTTGGATGGTTGCTCATTATCTCGACGCTCGGTGGTTTCTCTTTGAATAAAATTTAAATTGGCTTTAGGCATAAGGCATAAGGCCTAAAGCCCTTTGCATGAAATTTAAATTGGTTTTAGGCCTAACGAGAAAAGCCTAAGCTTAAGCCGACGCCTAAGTCATGTAGGTATTTTTGTTTGGACTACATGTACTGTCTGTCCAACCAGTGGTGCATATAGTTTTGATACACCCTGTACGTTCCCGTCTCTTTATAGATAAATAACCTCGTAGCGTTGCCCTCAATCCAACAAAGACATCAGAGCGACTGCATTGCACGTGCCGTCTATTCATGCGTATGGCTAATACGGGTTGACGTGGCTGTGCACATCCGGCACTTGATCCGTCTCGACAAAGCTGCTCTGGTGCTGATGACAATTGCCAATAGATATGGATTAAAGTCGATCGTGACTACGTCATCATCGAAATCGGTTGCCGTCACCATACACTGCATATGGCAATCTCTAACCCTACTCACCCCTACAGCAAACTGTCCTACTCTAATTGGAAAAGTGGGTCATTGGATGTAAAACTAAAAGATGCTGAAAAATACTAATTATATGTAGGTGCTCGCTTTTGCCGTTTTAGACAATTAAACAAGCTCGTTTCACAAAGCACTTTATTTAAATTTGTTGTCTTTCATTCGAAATTTCTATACTTTGGCACAGATCGGACCGGTGTACACTTCTTGGAATTCTTTGGCAGCGCCGATTCCTTTGGAATTGGTGAAAACCGCACAAGCTTCAATGATACGACGCCCGGTTAATTGTCTCCTTTGTTCCATTGCAAAATGCACTGGTGTTGCACTGCAAAATGCACCTTGCTTGCTACACCACCTTGCTTTTTTCCCGAAAGTTTAAAAGTCTGCATTGCCATTGCAGATGGAGGAGACAGGAGGGAAGACGTCCACGTCCGTGCATAGGTAATAGGAATGCACACCTAAAGGCATCCACACTGCCCCCTCCCCCACAGCTGGACGGACGAACTTTGTTTATTTGGTTTGGACTTTGGAAACTTCGAACATTTTCTTCATCGGTCTCGTGTTGAACGCGCGCGCTACCTTATTCAGGCGACCACATTCGCGTTTTGTCGTTTTTGGTCGCTATTTCGTCAAACGCCATCGCATCTGTCACGATTTTGATCATGACGCAGCCTATAATATGCCAATAATTCGAAAACAAATCGTCGCTCTCAAAATACGCTTCAAAGCGCGCGTTCAAACCAAGACCAGAGAGAACGCGTCGTCAATTTAGAATGGGTCAAAGAGACCGAGACCGAGACCGATGTGTAGACCGTTAATTGTGAATCAGCCTTTTGGGACCACAGACAGTCAGTCAGCAGGTCGAGTGGTTGTGTTTGGAGTCGGACGAGTCAAGCGGTCTGTGTCTCTGCCTCCAACAGATCCTTGGCGACCAGGCTTGGGCAAAATAAAAATAAAAACAACTTAAAAGTAAAAGAATTTTTCTTAAATTAAAAAAACTTTGTCAAATTTGTCCAAAAAGTGATAAAAACGAGGCAGAAACGTTGGTTTAAGTGCGTTTAAACGCTACATGCCTACTTAGTGGCAGCCTGGATAAGCTAAATAACCATAATTAGCACTATTGGATCCAGAGGCTGTCAAACCAAGTCTCGGTGGTCACAGTCGTAGTCCGACTCAAGAAAAAAACTATCAGTTGTAAAAAGTTGACTAAAGTGCACTTCTAAGGGCTTTTAATGCCTTAGTTTGCTGTTAATGACACTCTACTAGGCTTAAAACACCTTCTGCAACATTGATTTTGGCATCTGAAACGGTCTCTGAGAACATTTAATACAAAAGTAAAAAAAAAAATTAATTTAAAAACAAAATGAAAATTTTTTTACCCGAGAATGTTGGCGACTTTGCGACTTGCGTGCATACCGGTTTTAATGTTAATCCCAGGCCTAATTTACCGACACCATCGTCTGCCGACCATCAGTCGGCGAGCTTTTTTCAGACTAGGTAGTTTATTTGGCGCAATCCCATCACACCGTGAAGACGTAGAGAACGTCTGAAATTGGGGAATGAGCAAGCGCGATTATCACATTATCGCAGTGGCGTTCTTCTCCCGCGAGGGAAGGTGGGCCGCCCCCACATGTGGCACGGATTTCGAGCCGAAGCCCCGCAGCCGCAGCAGCTCGCCCGCCGAGCGAGCCAGCGACGCCAACAGCGCCTATGAAAAGACTATGAAAGACGCCATCCCAACAGGATATTGTCGCGAGAGTATTTTTACTGTCGCAGCCTCTTCACGCTTCCTTTCGGCTTGCGTCTATACGACAATTGGTGCAACGGCAAATTCAAGTGCACTGTACTGCAAATTGACGCCCGACGTATCTATGCAGGTCCGGCGCTTGAATGCTTTCTCTCGACAAATCGACTCGTCGGACGCGCACAATGGATTGAAACGAAGCTTTCGTTTAACGGTCTTTACTTTACCCGACTTCTTTGTGTGGCAATTTCAATGAATGGGATATTCAATCGGGCATTCTGGAGTCGACCTCAAAGCAACAACTAAATGTGGCGACGGCGCTATAGAAAGTAGAAACGCTCTGTTGACGCAGCCAGCGTGCGCAGCCGTTCAAAACTGCACTCGCCGCCGCGCATTTGTCACTCTTAGACTTGCCACTCAATTGATTCACAATAGTCGATTCAACAAAGACCTCACCCACAAAAAAGAGATGCTCTGCGGCTATGCTCTCGCGATGGTGGCGCTCGCGTTGTGCCGTGTCGCAACCGCCTATAACAAATGCCTCTACGTCGAGGTAGAGAGGCTCTCGCTCGTATTTATAGTCCTTCAGTTGTCTAGGACTACCGTAAGCGTCTAGGACTACCGTAACATCCACTGCGTGTCGGTGAAGTCGCGCACGGCGACGGAGTACAACGGCAGCGACCTGTCGAAGGTGGCCAAGGCGGCGCTGCTCATCTGGCACACGCTCAACACGTGCAACTACGATGACAGTCAGTGTTGCATACTTTCCGTAAAGATGAGAAAGTGCTATGTACATACATACACTCGCTCTATGACGACAGTCAGTAGTTGCATACTTTCCCTAAAGATGAGAAAGCGCCGAGTACGTGCACTCTATGACGACAGTCAGTGTTGCATACTTGCCGTAAAGATGAGAAAGCGCCGAGTACGCCAGCGTTCGCCAGTCTAGATGGCGAGGGCAAGAGGTGCATGGGTCTGGACGACGCGTCCTTCAAGGCCCAGCTGCACCTCTTCCCCGACTGCCAGCACAACGAGTACTACAGCGAGCACGTCAGCAACTGCTACCAGGGCAACGTCGAGATGCGGCACGATTTCGGCGCCAAGTGAGCGTCCGCGTCATCAGTACTGATTCACGAGCGACTCACCCAGTTAAATGGCCTAGTGGCCAGCAGCGTATGGCCTAGTGGTAGAGAATCGGCCTCTTGCGCTGCGCACGGTTGTGGGTTCGATTCTTGATAGAGCCACTAGATCGAGGACTTCCCTGTCTCAATGGATCTTCTCGCGCTGTCGCTGCCCTAGATTACAGATGGCGTTCTTCCGAATGTCTTTGGCTGATTATGCGGCTTTAGACGGGAAGGGGTCCTGGACAACATGGGTACCATATGGGCCATTGACCGCCCCCTGACGTTGCCCTTACTCTAACGCGGGGGCCCGAAAATTTGCAGATTCAAAGGCCCCGCCATGTACGTTCTGTCGCAGACGCTCTTCAAGCACTGCCAGGACTTCGAGCATCCCGACTACGCCTTCTGCGGCCACCTGTCGCACAGATATTCCGAGAACGGAGGTTCGGCTTCCGCCCTGCCTGACTTCTGAACTGAGCCAACTGCTGTAACTTGTTTCCGACTGAACTTTAGACAGCTACGTCATGTCGGAAATTCAGAAGGTGAGAAGGGCGGCCTGGAATGCAGGCATCTCGTTTGGAGAGGCGTACGTCAACAGCATTGAACAAGACATCAACAAAGGGGATCAGGTACGAAATACTTTGGGTAACGTGCAGAGTAAAACGCAACCGGGTAAGGTGCAAGATTGCACAAGCGTTGATTTTTAATTACAAAAAAATTGAACCGCCAACAAACGACAACTGTAAGCACACTTTCAAACTACTGGTATAATTGTATAAAGCTCAGTGCGCTACAAGTCTTTATTATGCGTACTTGCATAAGTTAAAAACTTCGATTCATGTTTTATTGAAAATGTCAAATTTTTTCTTTCTAATCATCGTAGACACGTGCCATAAATCATCCAATAGTGCCCACTCTCCAATAGTGCCCCGGGGGTAAAAGTACCCTACATTTTGCATTAGACAAGGACCCAAACCAAGCAGAAGTTACGTATTTGTGATATGTACACAGCTACATCCATTATTGAATGACATTTGAGCTACTTTGAACTGTTGATCACATATACGCAACACAACTCCAATAGTGCCCCCGGGTAAAGAGCAGTTGAAATTATAGGGCCGTGGCACTATTGAAAGATTTACGGTACCTACCTATACACCTAGCATCTCATGTTTCGCAATCTAATGATTTGAAATGCTTCTTCCAGATCTACAGCCGAAACGACGTCAACAAGTTCCGCGCGTACCTCCGTGAATGCCAAGTGCATGACGACTTTTCGGAATACGAATGCCAAGGAAGAATGCAAAAAGTTCAGTATTGGTGGTGACAGGTGCCCGGTCCGGCACACATGAGGTCAACAATAGGACAAGACACGATTCAAATATGTAAAGCGCCCAAAACGTGATTTCGTGTCGGGTGCGTGTCTTAAAGTGCGTTGCACTATCTTGGTTTGTTGGGGGGGAATGTTGGCGCAGCCGGCAAACGCAGTCGTATGCACCGCACAGAGGGTTATGCAATCCAAAAGCGACAACAACATCAGCCACGACTGATAGGTATTTGGGGTTGAAACCGGGCAGTAATATACCTAGGTAAATGGGTCACTGTTGTAACATTTTGCCGCTCTCTTTTCTTTTTTCGCCGCGCGTCAGCGCGGCGAGTTCATATACGGGCGGAAAAATTCGTAATGGTCTGTCCGTACGTCCGTCCGTCCGTCCGTTACCGACCGGTTCTCCTTTATGGCTTGACAGATCAGGCCGAAATTTTTTTTTGAGCATTCTTAGGACCAATTTTGAAATACACCTTTTTAGATTTATTCTAAAAAATCATAAAAAAAAATTAATAAAACATTTCATATTCCTGTGTCTTCGAGCAAAATTTCTGTCAAAACACATGCTTAAATATAGGGCCCAGTCTGTGAGGAAAATTTGTGTGTCTGGGAGCAAAATTTCTAGGTCAAATTTGGAAAAACGCATCGTTAACGATAGGACTAGGATGTGTCCCAATCTGGGACGAAATTTCTGGGTCTGGGAGCAACATTTCTGGGTCAATTTTGAAAGTTTCTGCCACGTTATTTTCCGCAAATCGCGGAGCAAAATTTCTGTGTCCTCCAGCAAAATTTCTGTGAAAACACACGCTTAAGGATGGGGCCCAATCTGTGAGGAAAATTTCTGTGTCTGGGAACAAAATTTCTGTGAAAACACATGCTTAAGGATAGGGCCCAATCTGTGAGGAAAATTTCTGTGTCTGGGAGCAAAATTTCTGGGTAAATTTGGAAAAACGCAATGTTAAGGATAGGACTCGGACGTGTCCAATCAAGGAGGAAAATTTCTGGGTCTTTCCGGAAAATAACGCGGCTGAAAGTCTGCGTTATTTTCCACCACGTACTTGCGAGTGCGTTCGCCAGTACGCGCGTCGGTCCAGCCAGCCAGCCACCCACTCCCCTCTGCTACCGGGCTACCTACCCGGCTACACAGGCAGTGTGCCAAAAGGCAGCGTTGGCTCCTTCGGCCCTGTATTAGGGCGGGGAGGGTGCAGCGTGGATGCCTTTAGGGCGCATCAGTGCATTCCTGTGTACCTACGCGCGGACTTGGAGGTCCTCCCTCCTGCCTCCTCCATCGGCAATTGCGATGCAGATTTTTGGACTAAAAAAAACAAGGTGGTGTAGCATTCTGCAATGCAACAACATCGCATTTTTAAAAGCAACAAAGGAGACAATAACGGGGCGTCGCATCATTGAAGCTTGTGCGGCGATTTCACCGATTCCAAAGGAATCGGCACCGCTAAAGAAATCCAGGAAGCCAAACACCGTCCAATCCCTGCCGAAGCACTGAAGTTTCGAATGAAAGGCAACAAATTCAAGTGAAGTGCTTTTTGAAACGAGAGTAGTATAGGGCACCTAACCGGGGAGCAACGCTTAAGGATAGCTCCGCAGGGTCCACACAGTTAAGGATAGGTCCACAGGGACTACACAGTTAAGGATAGCTCTGCAGGTACTGCCAAACCGGGGAGCAACGTTTAAGGATAGCTCCACAGGAGGTCCGCACAGTTAAGGATAGCTCTGTAGGTACTGCCTAACTGGGGAGCAACGTTTAAGGATAGCTCCACAGGCTCTGTCGGACCTCCTGCGGAGCTATCATTAAGCGTGCAGACCTCCTGCGAAGCTATCCTTAACTGTGCGGACCTCCTGTGGAGCTATCCTTTCGTGGTGCGGGCTTCCTGCAGGGCTATCCTTAAGCATTGCAGACCTGGGGAGCTATCCTTAACTGTGTAGATCCTGTGGAGCTATCTTTAAGTGTTGCACGGTCCGGTTAGGCAACAGGGTTGCAAAGCCGAACCTGCAGAGCTATCCTTCAGCATTGCAGACCTGTGGAGCTATCCTCGAGTGTGTAGGTCGTGCGGAGCTGCCGCCCCCTCCCTGCGATTGAGAGACGACGTTTCTCAGGTCGCCGTTTTAGCAACCCTGCGTTGCTGCGTGGACGTCGTATTGGCAACGCCGTTTGGCTGAACTGCGCGGGCAAGCGGCGGGGACGGCGTCTCTAGAGGCGCCGATTTACAAGCAGCTATGCGAAGCCTGCGCGCAGCTAGAGAGCGTGTGTTTGTGGGCGCGTGTTCTCTGTGCGTGCGGGTGTATGCACCGCAAGTGATGAATAGACGCGGCGCCCGCCCGCTCCTGCCAATTGTGCTGTTACGTCACGTCGGCGCTGACGCAATCGCGTCTTTACATGTATACGCAATGATGTGTACACTGTAGTGCTACAAAAGCGATGGCTACCTGGAATGGACAAATAATCGAACTTTTACGTTTACAAGTTAAGTGACTTACCAGTACAGCAGTCTTGGGATTGGTCGTTTCGTACTGCGCCATCGCCCCCATTCTGTACTGGTTTATTCTGTCTCTTTGAACAAGTTTACAAACAGGGATACACAATCCAATGATTTGCAGATTACATGCAGTTGTTCTGGGGCTCTTGCGGACTTGCCCCACAATCTGCCCTTCAATAGTTCTTGGCACTTTTGAACCGCAGTACTATGTGTACATTGCATGCTACAACAACATGAAACGCGTTTTAACCCGTGTGCTGTCAGTATACCGTATCCATCTAAATAATTCATTGTGGACTAACGTGTCATCGTCTGAGAACATACTCAGTAGTTAGATGCCACTGTATCACAGACCAATATGTAGACGCAGTCGTCAGCATTCTAGCTGTGCCGTTTTTAAAAGCAGCCACACCTAGCCACTACACTGCTGGCGAGTATTTGGTGTGTTTCTGGGGCCCATCCATGTTCTGTGTGTTCATATGTATGCATTGCTTGTGATGCATTGACCCAGCGCGCGTCTGCAGGAGAACGGCTCAACAGCGCAGTTGTTGCCTCCTGCCAATTGTGCTCTTATGCCATGCTGGCGCAGACGGAATCGTGTATGCTGAATGCATGGTTACATGTGTGAGTAATGTAGTGGTCTGTACACTGCACAAGTATGTGCGTTCTGTATGCCAGCCCTGTATGCCAACCCTGTATGCTGCAATTGCTTGCCTCCGACAGAGTACATATAATAGAACTCATGGTCAGGTGTGGGTTATAGTTGACCAATTGGTGACTCACTACCTGAGTGCATATTTGATCCTGCAGTGCATAAGGTAATACCAACTAAGTATTTGGGGTTATTGCAACTAAAATTGCTGCAAAGCATGGGGAGCAGCCCCGGAGCAAGGAGGAGCAACAAGGAGCAGCCTTGGAGCAACAAGGAGCAGCCTTGGAGCAACAAGGAACAGTCATGTAGCAAAATTCTAAGCTTGAGATCAGTGACTGACCAGCTGAGTGTATTCTTGATCATGCAGTGCACAAGGCATATGCATCAATACAGTGCAAATACCACCAAAGAGCTACTGTAAATCCTCCAATAGTGCCCCCTCTGCAATAGTAGACCCCCTCCAATAGTGTCCCCATGTAAGGAGAGGTTGAAAGTTTAGTGCCCAGGGGCACTATTGAAAGATTTATGGCATTTGGGGCTACAACCGTGCATTTGTAATAAACTTCATCTAAATAATATTATTCCAGGTACATATAAATAGGATTCTTGCTACTAAAATTGTTGCGAAGCATGGAGGAGGAACCTCGGAGCAACAAGGAGCAGCCTTGGAGCAAGGAGGAGCACCCTCTGGAGCAAGGAGGAGCAGCTTCAGAGCAACAAGGAGCAGTCGTGGAGCAAAATCCTAAACTTGAGCTTAGAATTTTTTGTGGGAAATCCAGTGGCGCTATCCTTAGACATGGGACCCCTCCTGTGGAGCTGCGGTGGATTTGCCGTCAAGAATATGGAACGACGTAATAAGAAAGGATTGGGTAGGGAATTCCCCCTACGTTTCGGAGACGACGTTTTTCAAGATGCTGTCTAGCACCACTGCGCTTGTGTGTGGACGACGTACTGGAGACGCCGTTTTAGCGCTGTACTTTAACAGCCCTGTGTTGTTGTGTGGTCAGCGTACTGTAGACGATGTACTAAAGTCTGCTTAGAGGTACATTGTACATTCTGTCGCGTGGCGCCAAGCACGGTTACATTTGCTCTTGCGCTCTCTGTATATGGTAATAGATGCGATATATAAACAAAGGCAATGGTTACCTGAAACAGACAAGGAAGGATTTGTAATCTATTGTATATACAAATTAAACCTATACTTACGAGTGTAGTGTGTAGGTCTGGTCGTACCATCCTGTGCCATCGCTCCCTATACGAATTTGTTTATTTTATAGATTTATACACGTTTACCGGCAGGATTACGCAATCTAAACATGTGCAGATCATGTGCGATTGTTTTTAACTGAATCTTAGATTAAATAAACATAAATCTTAGCTAAACTTAATCTAAATTACACCATTCCAGGTACATATTAATAGAATTCTTGCTACTAAAATTGTTGTGAAGCATATGGAGCAGCCTTGGAGCAAGGAGGAGCATGGAAGAGCAGCCTCCGAGCAACAAGGAGCAGCCATATTTACACTCATGAAGGGTTGGCTCACACCGAGATGGCCTTGCTGAGTTGGCTGAGTTGGCTGAGTTGGGGCATTCTGTACTGCCCTCCAGTGACATGTTAGTCCATTCTCTCTGTACACAGAGACACTATAGAAGAAGGTGGGCACCACTGATGATTTATATTTACACTGAATAATATACAGTTACATACACAAAATGTGAATGTTAAAGTGTTGGTTATCACGTTCACACTGTCATCATAGCTGTTTCTCCTCTTGGTTTTCATCTTCTTCTTGTTGGTCATCATCTTCCTCTTCATCACTTTGGTCATCACTTTCATCCTCATTCTCCTCAGTCTTTACTTGGCTGATGACCTTCTTCAAATTTTTCCAATTATTTTTAATGAAACACTTTAGGGCAAATTTCCTATCACTCCAGGCCCTCTCAAAGGCCTCATCCTCAGGATAACCTTTGTCAACGAGTTTTTCCTTATGTTCTAAGATGTCACTTACAAGGCTCGTGTTTTGCAAATCATTAGCAAAAGTTATAGCCCCCTCTACCTTTTCCTTGAATTTTTTGAATATTTGTTTGTAATCCTCCATGACATTAGATAAGTTTGTATCATCTGTAATGATTTCAGAGAGCAACTCTCCAATTGTGTCAGTATCATCACTGTCAGAATCAGATCCATCAGAGTCACAAATGTCTACATCCATGTCATCTACACTCGGTTTGTGCACAGTTTGAAGATGTCGTTGCAAATTATATTGAGACACAAAGGACCTGTTGCACTTCTCACACCGGTATAAGTTCATTTCTAAATTGATTTTTTGTAAGAATGACTGGAGTTCTATTGGCATCCCTTTAAATACTGTTTGAAATGCTGCTCCTCCATGCTCCTTGTTGCTCCGAGGCTGCTCCTTGTTGCTCCGAGGCTGCTCTTTGTTGCTCGGAGCCTCCTCCTCCATGCTCCTCCTTCCTCCAAGGCTGCTCCACATGCTCTGCAGCAATTTTAGTAGCAATGCTCCAAGGCTGCTCCACATGCTCTGCAGCAATTTTAGTAGCAAGAATTCTCTGTGTCACTGGAATAAACGTAATTTTATTAAAATGCATGGCTCTAGCCCCCAAATACCTAGTTGGTATTACCTTATGCACTGCAGGATCAGATATGCACTCAGCTAGTCAGTCACCAATTGGTCAACTATAGCCCACACCTGACCATGAGTTCTATCATATGTACTCGGTTGGAGGCAAGCAATTTCTCTTTTGGATACAATCGTGCATGCGCTAGCTGTGGTGTACACTGTACAGCGCTATAACGGCGTCTCCAGTACGTCGTCCACACACAAGCGCAGTGGTGCTAGACAGCATCTTGAAAAACGTCGTCTCCGAAACGTAGGGGGAATTCCCTACCCAATCCTTTCTTATTACGTCGTTCCATATTCTTGACGGCAAATCCACCGCAGCTTCACAGGAGGGGTCCCATGTCTGCAAATCATTAGCAAAAGTTATAGCCCCCTCTACCTTTTCCTTGAATTTTTTGAATATTTGTTTGTAATCTTCCATGACATTAGATAAGTTTGTATCATCTGTAATGATTTCAGAGAGCAACTCTCCAATTGTGTCAGTATCATCACTGTCAGAATCAGATCCATCAGAGTCACAAATGTCTACATCCATGTCATCTACACTCGGTTTGTGCACAGTTTGAAGATGTCGTTGCAAATTATATTGAGACACAAAGGACCTGTTGCACTTCTCACACCGGTATAAGTTCATTTCTAAATTGATTTTTTGTAAGAATGACTGGAGTTCTATTGGCATCCCTTTAAATACTGTTTGAAATGCTGCTCCTCCATGCTCCTTGTTGCTCCGAGGCTGCTCCTTGTTGCTCCGAGGCTGCTCTTTGTTGCTCGGAGCCTCCTCCTCCATGCTCCTCCTTCCTCCAAGGCTGCTCCACATGCTCTGCAGCAATTTTAGTAGCAATGCTCCAAGGCTGCTCCACATGCTCTGCAGCAATTTTAGTAGCAAGAATTCTCTGTGTCACTGGAATAAACGTAATTTTATTAAAATGCATGGCTCTAGCCCCCAAATACCTAGTTGGTATTACCTTATGCACTGCAGGATCAGATATGCACTCAGCTAGTCAGTCACCAATTGGTCAACTATAGCCCACACCTGACCATGAGTTCTATCATATGTACTCGGTTGGAGGCAAGCAATTTCTCTTTTGGATACAATCGTGCATGCGCTAGCTGTGGTGTACACTGTACAGCGCTATAACGGCGTCTCCAGTACGTCGTCCACACACAAGCGCAGTGGTGCTAGACAGCATCTTGAAAAACGTCGTCTCCGAGACGTAGGGGGAATTCCCTACCCAATCCTTTCTTATTACGTCGTTCCATATTCTTGACGGCAAATCCACCGCAGCATAGCTCCGCAGGAGGGGGTCCCAAGCCCAAGGATAGTGCCACTGGATTTCCCACAAAAAAATTCTAAGCTCAAGTTGAGGATTTTGCTCCACGACTGCTCCTTGTTGCTCTGAAGCTGCTCCTCCTTGCTCCCGAGGCTGCTCCTCCTGGCTCCAAGGCTGCTCCTTGTTGCTCCGAGGCTCCTCCTCCATGCTTCGCAACAATTTTAGTAGCAAGAATCCTATTTATATGTACCTGTAATAACGTTATTTAGATGAAGTTTATTACAAATGCATGGTTGTAGCCCCAAATACCATAAATCTTCCAATAGTGCCCCAGGGCACTAAACTTTCAACCTCTCCTTACATGGGGACACTATTGGAGGGGGTCTACTATTGCAGAGGGGGCACTATTGGAGGATTTACAGTAGTTCTTTGGTGGTATTTGCACTGTATTGATGCATATGCCTTGTGCACTGCATGATCAAGAATGCACTCAGCTGGTCAGTCACTGATCTCAAGCTTAGAATTTTGCTACATGACTGTTCCTTGTTGCTCCAAGGCTGCTCCTTGTTGCTCCAAGGCTGCTCCTTGTTGCTCCGAGGCTGCTCCTTGTTGCTCCGAGGCTCCTCCTCCATGCTCCTCATGGCGCAGTATGAAACGACCAATCCCAAGACTGCTGTACTGGTAAGTCACTTAACTTGTAAACGTAAAAGTTCGATTATTTGTCCATTCCAGGTAGCCATCGCTTTTGTAGCACTACAGTGTACACATCATTGCGTATACATGTAGAGACGCGATTGCGTCAGCGCTGGCGTGACGTAACAGCACAATTGGCACGAGCGGGCGGGCGCCGCGTCTATTCATCACTTGCGGTGCATACACCCGCACGCACAGAGAACACGCGCCCACAAACACACGCTCTCTAGCTGCGCGACGGCTTCGCATAGCTGCTTGTAAATCGGCGCCTCTAGAGACGCCCTCCCGCCGCTTGCCTGCGCAGTTCAGCCAAACGGCGTTGCCAATACGACGTCCACGCAGCAACGCAGGGTTGCTAAAACGGCGACTTCAGAAACGTCGTCTCTCAATCGTAGGGAGGGGGCGAAAGCTACACACGACCTACACACTCGAGGATAGCTCCGCAGGAGGTCTACCGCACGCTCGAGGATAGCTCCGCAGGAGGGGCCTGCTGCACCACTAAAGGATAGCTCCGCAGGAGGTGCGCACAGTCAAGGATAGCTCCGCAGGAGGTCCGCACGCTTAACGATAGCTCTGTAATGTTTAAGGATAGCCCTGCAGGTTCGGCCTTGCTACCCCGTTGCCCGAACCGGGTTGCAACACTTAAGGATAGCTCCACCCCTGCGAAGCTATCCTTAACTGTGTAGGACCCTGCGGACCTATCCTTAAGCGTTGCAACCCGGTTAGGCAACCAGGTTGCAAGGCCGAACCTGCAGGGCTATCCTTAAGCACTGCAGAGCTATCCTTAAGTGTACAGAACCTGCAGAGCTATCCTTAACTGTGTAGACCCTGCGGACCTATCCTTAAGCGTTGCAACCCGGTTAGGTGCCCTATACTACTAACGAGCTTGTTTTTCATTTCACCCTCACAAAAGCTAGACGCGCTA
The DNA here is from genome assembly GCA_030248085.1 of Paralinhomoeus sp. GSCO2_6. Lineage (NCBI taxonomy): Eukaryota > Metazoa > Nematoda > Chromadorea > Monhysterida > Linhomoeidae > Paralinhomoeus > Paralinhomoeus sp. GSCO2_6. The sequence continues at coordinate 22,163 of JASAMY010001460.1, read as the reverse complement.
TCAGGCAAACCTAGGTTAGTTATAGGTTTGCGAGAGTTGTAGTCTCTGGGATTTGCACCCTTCCCTCACCCCAACTATCAATGTCTGGAAGGGTGGGGAGAGAGGGGGTACAGTAAATGGCACTTTTTGGTGGGGGGGGGGGGGGCCTCCGGAGCAAAAAAAGGGGGTACCGAACCATATTTTCAAGGTACTTGTACTTACTTTGTTTGGTCAAAAATGAGTCGAAATAGTGTTAGGTATTTAGCCTTTTTATTGTCATATAGGTAACACTGAAAAGCACTAAAAAACACCACCACTTACTCACTTTTATCGTTTTAGACAGAGTGAAGAATCCTTTGGAAAAATTCTGGGGGGAGGGGCTGGGAGGGGTCTGGGTTGGTGTTGGAAACATAGTGGAGCCCCAAACCCCCCAGTTACAGTTACAGTTATGGTATCTCCCAATCCGCAGTTATAGCAGGTACATACAAACAGGCTCGACGTGTTGACGAGCGCCGAAGAAATGATGAAGCGCATATCTTTTCATAATTGCCCGCTGCACGATGAACCGCATCCAGAGAAAGCAAATTCTGCTAGAAATCACGCGATTCGCTTGTCTCGTCGTGGATTGGACCTCGCAGTGAACACACGAAGAAAGGAGCTGCTATATGAATGATGCGATGTTGCCTATGAAAATCTTCCATATGTTCCTTCGGCTTCTGGGATTGGAATGAGCCTTCAGTTGGACGGCTTCTGCGGCTCCTGCTCGCAGTTGTATTGGGAGCGTATGGCGTCGGTGACCTCGAAGATGTCGGCGTGGCCGGGCACGATGAAGTCGACCTTCTCCTGGCAGACGATCACCCACTGGCTGTGCACCAGGTCGAAGTTGGCGAACTTCGCCACCTGCAAGCAAGCACCGGCTGAGCTGCGTTTGCAAGAGACTGCGGCGTCGCCGACTCGCCTTGGTCTTGATCGCGTCGGCGTCGATGAAGAGGTCACCGACGAGCGCGACCTTGCCCCCGCCCAAGTTGGCGGCGCTCTCGACGATCAGCGACTTGTCCGTCTTGCCGCCCGCGTGACCGGGCGTCAGAATCATGCGCACGCCCTCGCCCAGTGTCACGCCGCCCTCCTCGAAGGCCGCTTTGAACTTGAAGCTGCGAGACGGACGGTGAATCAACATCAGCGTCCGTGGAATCTCAGCGGGCATGAACCCGAGAGTGCTCCTACTCTGGGCCGCGAATGCGACTCGCGCCGTGGTAGACGACCGTCTTGCGGTTGGTGAAGAAGTTGACGTTTGCGACGTGGTCGAGATGGTCGTGACTCGTCACCACCACGTCCACGTCCGCCGGCCGGATGCGGAACTTGCGCAGCGCCCTGTCCATCGCCCACTTCTGCACGTAGTTGCCCGTGTCGAAGATCACCTTCAGGTCGCCCTGCTTCACCTGGAATTGCCCGAGCCGAGTTTTGAGATTCGATCGACTTTCTGGAAAGCTTGACAAAAAACTCACAAAGGCAACGGTGCCTTCGAACGAGCGGGACGCGGAGGGGTCGCTCGGCTTTCCCGACTTGCCGACTATCAGCACGTGAACGCCCTGAAGCTTTGCAAAATGGATTTTAATGGGGTACTTTACTAAAAAAAAAACGTTTTTCTTTCTTTTCTCAAACGCAAACGAACATCTTTTAGTTTCGGCTGCCTTCTAAAGATGAAGCAGTCAGTCGTGTGGAGGCTCAAGACCAGAGCGGCAATGCCGAAAAAGAATTTCATTTTCAAGTTAGGTAACCGTTTCAATTCGAACCGAGCTGCAGGTTTGTAAAGATGCGAATAACCACGTATCGTGTCGACTCCAGTATTTATGGACGCGTTTAAAACGTGACAATAATAAGCCGGATTCGCGTTCGCGCATCAACTTGTTTGGCCAACGGATTTAGCACAATAAGCGGTTTGTTGTTCTCATTTCACGCGTTTGGCGTTGCGCTTTTCACGCACCCCTTAGAATGCGCGTGCATGAAAGTGGATTAGAGCCAGCTTTTTCGTACGTCGTATAATCAGGCGGCGCGTACTGGGGTCGGCATTAAGGATACAACGTCCGCTGCTGATCACCTTGAAATCGGCGGAAGATACACTGCATTCTGCGTGAATTTTGAGAAGAATGTACCGAGTGCGCGCTGCATCGGAAAAGCGAATTCGCGTCGACATCGGCACCTTCACGGACGCACAGTAGCCTTTATCCAGAGGAGGAAGCTGCGCCTCCGAAATTCTACGCAGCTTAATTTTTTAACTTGGTACCCCCTTTTGCAAAGTGCCAATCTGTACGTTTTTCGCAATTTCAATGCGCATGAAAAAGACGCTCAACAGCCAAATTTTCGCCTGCGTCGCTTGGTTTAGCATACATAATTTAGGAAAGGCGTTAAAGTATTCGACGAAATTCAGCAGTTATGTACAGTGGCGTACCCAGGACTTGACTTCGGGGGGGGGGGGGGTAAGTTCAATATCGGACAAATACTCAATTTTGCAACAGGGGACTCTGTCGATTTTTTTGGACATTACGCCATTTTTGCTGGAGAAGCTTCAGATACTCTCCGATCGAATCTGTTTGCACGCTTTGCGCTCGTTTGCCTGACTATGTACATACGTTCACCAAAGCGTTATCAATGCGGTCAAAACGGTCGATTTCTGTTCTGAAAACAGCGCCGCAGGCCCATTATTTGATGAGCTTTACACGCTTTTTTAATGCTTTTTTAATGTAAAAGGTTGGTTCTTGAGTGTCGTTTTCATCAGTATTTGCATTGAATTTGAGAAAAATGCAGAAATTGGCACATTGCAACAGGGGGTACCAAGTAAACAATTTGAGCTTCCGAGAATTTCGGAGGGGAAAGTCCCCTGGCTACGCCACTGGTACGTGCTACGCCACTGTACGACAGAAGTGTTGAGGCGCAGTGCATGATTTGGGCAGAAATCCTAGCAAATTTGCCTATTCAGAAAAAAATGTAGCACGCCTCTTCAGCAAAATTGGGTATCATAGATCGCGATTGGACTTATTGAGCAAGCTGGACCATTGTGATCACCTCTTTCGACAGTTTAGTGACTGTGATTGTTGGTTAGTCCTGGACATTCCTGATAGTGCGGACGAGTGCTGTGTGCTCGCTTGCTCACTTGTTGTTGTTTCTCCCATACCCTCATAGATGCACCCACCGATCCCCTTTCTTGTTTCTCGTCTAGACAAAGAGAAGTGGACGGGTCGGGAGGAAGCAGAGGTGGGGGGGGGGGGGCGTCTCGGCTGCTGCCATTCGGAAGGGCAGTAAGGCACTTTATATGTGCTGGTAGTCATAGAACCGGGCACTTCCATCCGGGCAATTGATCGGCTGGGCTTCGGCGCAACTGCATGATTGCCCGGCGTCGAAGCAAACAATTTGCTTGCTTCGCTCTGTCGAATTTCAGGAAGAGGATTTGGTTCCTCTGCCAAGAAGTCAATGGATCGTTCCTGAGACAAGACGAGTGGCAGACGTATGTAGTTAACAAAAGCAGCCGGAAAGGATTGCTTGAAGCCGGTGCGTTGGCTCGAAATTCTTCTTTGCAAACTTGAAATTCTTCAGACAACTACCACTAGCTAAATCTTGGAGTCGACTGCGTGACAAATTCCGATCCAAAGCGTGGCTTTTCATATCCGATCCTAGGCTCAACCGCGAATTTCGAAATCCCAAGAAGAAATGACACCAACAACGCCAGCCGCTAGCACCGCTGCTGACGACGAATCCACAGCACCGCCCGCCATCTTTTACATGGGCTTGTTCGTCCTGTTGGTGTGGGAAGCGATTGTCTTGGTGGCTCTCAAGCGCTACTGGCTTTGCTGCTGCCCCAACGCTCTCAAGAAGACCGAAGCTAGAGAGCGTCGCATTCTGGAACTGAACAAGCGAATCATCGAAAGAAGCGTCGCGGCCAGAGAATGAAAATTCGGATTGTTTTTTTGTGGAAATACGTGATGTCACTTGTTGCTTGCTCGTCGTCTACATCACTCGCGTGTTGAGCATCTGACACCGTTTACACGCGTTTTTTTTAAGACTGCTTACCCTGTCGCACATACAGGGTGTTTTTTTTGTTTGACACAGTAAAAAATACGAATAACTTTTTAACCGCTTGACCAAATTTCGCCAAACTTTGAACGTTTATAGCAAACACCGGGCGACATGTCGTGTCAAAGTTTCACATTTCTCCGGTACCCCTACCATGAGATACGCAACATTAACTTTGGGGTCGAATTTCGTCTCATAAAATTGAGACTGCTGAGTGATTACGCTCATGTTCTTGTTAACCAAGCACAGCCCATAGTTGATGCATATTCCACGCTGCATTGGGCATCAATTTTATTTGTTTTCAGCATTGGGGTCTCATTCATTATCGAAATTTGACCAAGTCCGCATCCGTCTCGTTTGTTTGTCAGAATTTTCAGAAAATTGGAAAACAGTTTGTTTCCTAAATTCCGCTATTCGACTTTGGAACAGGGTACGAAATATGCTACTGCACATTGAAAATTCGAATATTAGAGTGCTGGGGAACGATTGTTTAAGCATGCGTGCAACATAGGTAATCGTATTTTCTTACCAGAATAGTCGCGGAAATTCGACCCTTTAGTTGGTGTTGCATATCTCATGGTAGGAGTAACGGAGAAGCGTGAAACGTTAGCACAACATGTCGCCCGGTGTTGGCTATAATCGCTCAAAATTTGGTTGGGATCGGTAAAGCGGTTAAAAAGTTATTGAAATTTTTCACTGTGTCAAACAAAAAAAACACCCTGTATAAAAGCACGCAATCCAGCGTAGGATACGGTTGTCCGGCTGTGTCCGGCTAGGAGTTGTGGATCGCAACCACGCGTGTGTGGGTGCAAAAACACGAAGATACTGTAGGACTCCAGATCGACGGTTTCAGATACGGTGGTCGAATAGAACGGTGACGACGGGCAAAAAAAAGGGCCCCCCCCCCCCCCCAGACGCGCGGGGCTTCTCTAAAGAAGCCCCTTCCTACACGGCTATAGAAGGGTGGTGCGCGGGGGCCCGCTTGGGGAAGTACCGCCGCCGCCGGGTCCGCAAAGGGAAGGGTTTTTCAGGAGAGGGGGTGTTGTTGTTGGATTAGGGACAACGCTAGGACGCCGTCAATGGCCCATGTAGCATACACCCATCTCCATGACGCCATCTCCAGAAACGCATAATTAGCCAAAGAGATTCGGAAGAACGCCATCTGTAATCTAGGGCAGCGACGGCACGAGACAATCTATTGAGAGGGAAGTCATCGAGAGGGGGGGGGGGGGGGGGGGTTTTTTCCCCCCCCTTTTTCTACCGTAACCTCGAATAGTCTCCGGTTACTATTCGGACGGGTTACGGTAACTTTTACCGACAGCTATCCCGAATAAGGCGGGGTGTGTTATTCGGTTTAGCGTTATGGAAACTTCTTGCGTGTGGGTCCGGGAGGGTTTCATAGTGTGTGGGGAGGGTTGAAAATGAACTTTTTGCAAAGTTTTGCAAAGTTTTTGAAAACTTTAAATCTTTATCGTTTATAGGCGATCGAATAGTCGTTGGACGCGGAATTTCGCGGAGAATCCGATGGTGGCAAGCTCGAAGCGATCGGACCAAGTTCGAAAAAGTTAGAGGCAAAAAACTTTTTGAAAACTTGAAATCTTTGTCGTAGAGCGTCGATCGAATAGTCATTCGACGCGGAATTTCGCGGCGAATGCAATGCCGTTAAGTTTGTCTCGATCGGGCGCGTTTCCAGAGAGTTGTTTGTTTGCGTGCCCAAGCGTCCAATTGTTTGCGCGCCCCTTGTGTGTGCGCCGTCGCCGTGCTCGTGTTGCAATCTCCGTCCGTTGTTTTGCGTGTGCGCGCCCATTGCCCGCGGCGTCGCCGCCTTTTGCTGTGTGCGCGCGCCTCCGTCGCTAGGCAATTGACTGACCCGCCCCGTCCCTTCCACCGCGCGCGCCGCGCGCGGCCCCGTGCAACTGACGACGCCGCACGTAATTGGCCATCCAACTGGCCTACGCAACCCACGCCGTCTTTCTCCGCGCGCACATTAGGCGCTGTTGTATGCGCGCCCATTGCCGGCGGCGTCGCAGCGCGCCGCCGCCACTCTGTCGTCGCAACGTTGTACAATCCACCCTGCTCCGCGCGCGCCGACCGACGCCGCCCATAATTGGCCTGTCTAATCCACTTGGCTCGGCGCCAGCGGCCGCCGCGCGTGCCGGCCAAAGGGAGGCACGAGACGCCGACGAAATGGAGCGCATTGAGTTGGAACGGATGACGTCATTCTTGCCAAAATCGGCACGCTGTAAGGGACGATGAATCTAAAGAAAGTGGAGCGGGCATTGAGGGATGCGATCGACTCAAAGTATCCCGCGGAGTACGCGCCGAGTCAAGAATTGCTTCGCCGCGAGCGCCTGGAGGAAAGCGAACGGAAAGCGGCCGTAGCAAATGGAGAGAGCATTCCCGACACTCCGCGCTGGGTTCAATGGAGAGCGAGAGAGCTGGAAGATTTCGAGTTAAAACAACGGATTCGTGTCGCAATGTTGGAAGTTATTGACTCGACGTTCGCCAAATGACAAAGTTTGCGCCACAGTTATTGTCCCAATAATACGCCTCGCTAATTACGCAACACACGCAAAATTCGAACTGCTCGGCGGTGGAAACGTCTACGCGAAAGGCAAAACTCAATAGATTGGAATAGCAGCAATTGTAATCCGTTGCGATCGTCGCCTCGTAGTCTTTATAGCTGGCCCATTCATCGCTACTGCCGCGCAAAAACACCCTAGTGACAAAACCGACATCTAGCACTTTTGTCAAGCCAATCAAGCGATCGTGGCTAGCGTACAGTCTATGTAGTTTCACAATGCTAGTCTGGAGCGAGTCCCGCAGCATCAAGTAGTTCGTCGGCAACGTGAAATGCCACTCCCAATGGCCCTCCGTCGCCGTTGGTACCGTGATAAATGGCGCTTCGCAGCTGGCGCCGTCAGCCGTTTTTGTCTACAGCGCTAGGCAATGGTCCGGCTAAATGCGTCATTTCAAACCTGAGTCAAGGGCAAGCCGCAGTCGTCGGAGAAACGCACCCGCTTCTCTACTGTACTTTCTGTGGTAGAACTGCATATCTTCGTAGTATTCATTTTCATCACGCGAGTACCGCCCGGAGCGCCAGCCTTGCTTCACAGCTTCTTCCCGATTAACTTTTTCGTTCGTGTCAATGATATGAGTTTGCACGGCTTCCAACGAATCGAATTCCTTATGACATACGTAGCATTCGTGTTTTTCCATTATGTGGCCAGCAAAGTGGTCATTGGTAAAGAATTTCCGGCAAACCCAGCAACCCTCCAGACTGATTCGGCGCTTTATTATATGGTCCCCCGATCTTAGACGGTCCCCCCAATCCTAGAGGGTCCCCGAGAATTATACGGTCCCTGAATAATAGATGAGCGTCTCTTTTAGGCCACGCCCACTTAATCGGTCTGGCGGCGTCCCTCGGTTCAGTCTTTCAAAATTCGGTATAATGGACAGTACCCCGTCGAAAGTCAACAACAGCAATCTTCGCCAGCCACTCCCACCGCCAAAAAAGAGACACAAAATGATCAAGCAGGAGCCAGTCGAGCCGACAAAGGATGCCTACAGCCAGACGGATGATGGACTGCACTTTCAAACTATTCAAGAAGTCCTGGCCCATGGAGCAAAGAAAAATTCCGTCATTCTGGGACAGGTGCGCGTGCTGCATTGCCTTGTAACTGCAAACCGAAAGGAAGGCTTAGGTGCGCGGACTCGGTGGGTCCAGGAACATGGGCGTGCGCGTCACCAAGACTCAGTACGGAATCCGCGTGGGCGTTGGCAAGTTCGACGTGACGACGGACGAGACGGGGCAGACGCGTCCCAAGAGGCGCGTGGTCATGTCGCTCACCATCCCGGAGTTTCAAGCACTGATAAAGACCATCGGCGACATCAACCACGACATTCAATCCATTGAAAGGCAGCTGGGCGCGTATTGATAAAAGAGCGATCATCCCCTAGACGGCCTCAGTTTGCCAAAATGTTGCTTTTACTTTTGCTAGCTACAACGAGCGCATACCATTATCCTTCTAAATGCGTTCGCGATAACCCGCTGGTGTGCGATCCAACTGACGTGCTGACGCCAGCTGAAGAACGGAAACTGGCCCTTTCGCTGTTCAAAATTAATCTTTTACGCGACAAGTGTGAAAATGGCACGCTTTTACTCGTTTGGAACCGTCTGCTCGTCCCAATCGATCATTACGCGGAAATAATTAGAGCGGAAGTCGCCTGGACCGCTGGGTGAGTCAACAGGCTCAGTAAAGGGAACGAACACGCGGTTCACAGGTGCGATGAAATTGCGTTGATCGTGTTCGCCGAGAAAGGGAAAATCACATACATCGCGGGCTACCCAAGCATTCCAACCGATTCGCACCACAACGCGACTTTCGATCACCTGGAGTACATCTTAGACAGAATCTATCGAAAGCTGAGCGAGGCAAAACAAAGTGACATTTGGTTCATCGCGAATATAGCGATTGTGATAACCATCATTGCGATCGCTTGCGCCTGTTTAAAGAAATAAGTTCAATATGGCGACCATGGCGTTCTCGGTTTTCGCGCCCTTTCACTTCTACGCACCACCTGAGACACGTCGCTCACCATATCCTTAGCTAAATCTTTGAACCGAGCCGCCGACTTCATGAACTGATCGATATCTTCGATATCTTCCTCAAGCTCCTTCTTTGCCTTTGCTCTAGCCGATGACGTCGAAGCCATGTAGGATTTCTTCTGTGGTCTTGATGGATGGGCTGGCGCTGACGAAGGGGCGGGTGCTGGGGGCGCTGGCGGAGGTTGGGGCGCTGGTCCCGATGGAGGCGCTGGCGGAGGTTGGGGCGCTGGTCCCGATGGAGGCGCTGGCGGAGGTTGGGGCGCTGGGCCCGATGGAGGCGCTGGCCCTGATGGGGGTGCTGGCGGAGGCCCTGATGGTGGTGCTGGCGGGGCCCCGGGCGGAGATGGACTGTCATCAAAAAATCCATCGGGAGGCTTTGTATCGACCAACAGTTCGTAATCCAACAGTTCCCGAGGCGTGGTTCCCACTTGGTTCAAGTCTTGCTGTCGTAAATTTTGCTCTCGAGACAGACGGTTAATCACATCCCCTAGCCGCCTCAGTTTAGCTTCCGGAGCATCCGTGGAAGCCAACGCATTCCGATATTCTTTTCTCAATTTTAGAATATTTTCAATGTTCTGGGTGCTTGCCAGCGAAGCTCTGTCATTTAACTCTTTCAATATTGGCACGTCCACCAGCTTACACTTGCGAAATCGGCTACTCATGCTTCAGGAATTCTCTTGCCAAATCGACCACGAGCTTGGCAATTTTTACAATCTGCAGCTTTTTCTTGAACAGTCCAGTTCGTTTTGAAAGTATCAACTCCAGAGCGTTTTTTCGTCTCTTGAGACGCTGTTTTAAACCGCCCTTCGCGGGAATTTTTCCAACGTAAAAGTTGATGACCAGGCAGAGAATGGCGCGAGTTTCGGATTGGTTCGCGCCTCTGAGCTTTGCTTTTTGTTCGCTAACGGATTCCACTTGAGCGAGGTCCTTCACAAATGGCAAATTGGTTTCTAGTAATTCGGGTATTGGCATTATAGTGGCTGCAAGAGGACCGCCCCGTCCAGCGGTCCTAGCCCTGATCTGAGCCTCTTACTGCGCTCGGCAGCGGGATTTAAGAAAATAAATCTGGACTTCAAAGCTCTAGCGCACTCGAGCGCGTCCGCAATAATTTTCGATTGACCGGAGAAAAAATGTCTGAAAAAAGTGCGCTCAGCCAAAAAAGCAAAACAAAACAAATTTACCGTTGTAATTGGCTTGCCGTTGCGTCCGACAAAGGATAGAATAAAAAATAGGACTTGCAGTTTTTCTTAAGTAGTGACAATGCCTGAGAAGACGCGAAGAAGTCCCTAAATGCCAACGATCGCTCGCTACATGTATACTGACTTTAGTGACTCACTGTAATAGGTAGAAAGAAAACACCGCTCTGTGATGAGCGAGCACTGTAATTAGATTAGTCAGAGCATCCTGCGCGTCTTTGCTGGCCAAAGTCGCTTGAGCATCGTCCACTAGTAGTACTGTGCATTTGTCTTTGTCAACTTGATCGTAAAATTCTGGGCTGCCCAATTCTTTTGGAAAACCGGCAAACATTTTCACTATAATATTTTTTGGGAGATTTCTGACCATTTCTTGATAGATGGGTTGATACACCCTAAACCACCAAATTTAGCGCGAATTTAGCGTCGCAACGCGTACCTGTAGCAGATGACGAACATTCCAATTGATGGGGCATCCGTGTAATAATTCCAATTTTTAATAATATTTGCAAAAGTCGTAGTTTTTCCGCACGCCGTTGGTCCTGCTAGCACATAATTGCCCAGAGTTAACCGATAATCGAAGTCTTCAAACTGGTTTAGCATTTTCGAATGTACTGGCGAGCAAATCGCGCGACGATTTTTTCATTAAGAATGCAATTGTCCGCCAATAAGGCTAATATTCGCTCCAATGGTTTGCCCTGGTTGAGGTAGTAGGCAAAGAAAATACAAAAGTAGCCGCAAGACTGACTGTCGCTAGCTTGAACTGGCTGTCGCAAGTGCGACCACTCTTGAAAACACCCATCCAGCAACCGATTGAGTTGGCTCGAAATTGGTTCCGCCAATGGGTCAATATACGTTGCTTTGCCGCCGCTCGCATACAAAAGCGACCAATGGGTCTTTTGTCCAGTAGTTTTTGAGAATATCGTAATGGAATCCACGTCGTATAAGCAAGGTAAACTGTGTAGTTCTTCTTGGTAGCAGACAAAAACCGGTTTTTGCGTTAATTTTTGCAGATTGTCATATATAGTTAAAAAATTCATTCCCAACGACTGAATTAGAACGTGCCGGCAACGTAGCTGCTACTTACTACCAAATCTTTCGACACGGTCACGCGCTCCGCGAAGAACCCAATAGCAAACATGTTTACGCTGTCAGTCCCTAACGCTTTCTCAAATTCAACATGCACAGACGTGTTGCCAATGGCTAAAGGGGGTACAAAATCATCGGTAGGTACAATGTTGCTCAAGTTAACGCCAAAGATGGGATGTTCGGTAAAACAGTTAAGAGTGTAGCCATTGTAACTTAAAGGGTTATTGTAAAACCCTAGCATTTTCTGAAGGTTGGTGTAGGGTAAAATATTGGCCAGTTGATTCGGGTCGTTTGTCGAAAAGGAAATTCCGGACTGTTCAACGTTGCAAAGCGGGTACTGGTTGTTCTCATGCGTCACCATGAGCTTGGTTACTTTGAGGTCTTCGAAAGACAGGGGATTCAAGCCTGGAATGCCAAAATTGTTGATTGAAAATGATAACCGCGCTCACTTTGATCTCCTCTGTAGCGTTTGTTCTTTACAAAGAAGATCAGTAGCTGACTGGGCTTGCGGCCCATGCTTAGGCTCACATCTTGCGCGGTTGCTCCAGATGCGAGTAAGAATGGCCCCTGAATTGCTTTGTACGAGCGTGTACACTGTATGTACAATGTGTACCTTGATAACTGGTCGGACAAAATGGTATGTGGCCGGTTTAACGCTCAGTTTATTGAATATGCCCAAGTTTAGCTGCTGACTCAGCAAATGCCGCGTGACCAAGAGTCTCGCGTAAACGATGACAAGTCGCGGATGTCGAGCGCGACCGTTCTCATCAGCGAGAATGCGAAACGAATCCTAAACCGCGCCAATATTCGAGTCGCCCCCCACCGAGTTACGATCACCTCCGCTTGCGTCAGGCTAATTTGCATGCGAATTCCGGGGAGTAGAAATTTTCCCTTGAGCGGGTATATTGGAACGGAGTAAACGAATTGGTTGACCGCTTGGTTATCAGCATCTGTCAGTCTTTTATCAAAACCCGGGTTAGCTCCTTCGGCGGTATCGTCGTAATGTCCGGGTTCATCAAAGAAGACTAAAGCGATCTTATCAAGCCTAAGCCTCGGCTGTAGCGTGACTCACGCGACTCCGAATCTCGAATGGACTTTTGCTGGGCTTCGCTGGTCAGTAGCTTAGTTAAGACGTATTGCTGGTACGCAAAATCGCTAGAGCTTTGCACAAAGTATTCGTTAAATGACACGGAAATTGATTTGAACATCGTCTTGGGGATAAGGTTTATCCAACCCATTCGACCTTTCAGCGTAGCATCGGCCTAAATTTTCTAGCGTGGCCCCGTTTAATTACAAAAAAATTCAAACCTGTTCATTGGCCATTAGCTTAATTTTCAACAGTAGTCGGATATCGGGATCTGTGTACATGGTTGGGCTGGCGGGAATGGTCCATGACAAAACTTTATCGCGCAGGTTTAAATTGTCGGTCGGAATTTCTATGCAAGTTGTGTCAACAATGTCTCCTCCCACGGTTGGCTGGGATGAAAAAATGTCGAGTTGTCCTTCGTGGTCTCCCATTTAAAATGCGCAGGGCAATTTTTTCTAAATTTTGAAAAATTACAAAAAATTGGCACTAGCAAATGATCCAACCTTTGGCTTTGGCTTCCTTGCCTTTTTAGTTTTTTTGGTCTTCTTGGTCTTTACAATCTTTTTTGGTTTTCTGCCTTTGCTGCCTTTTCTTTTGGAAACGCGTCCACCTCATAAAATGCGAATGAACTGCTGAACAAAAATGACTGGTATTTATACTTACCAAAAGTGGACTTTAGCCTGCTGGCCACCGTCTTGGACTCTAGCACCTCGTCTTCCGGATAAGTTGGGTACTGCGTTTTCTTTTTCATTTTTTCCGAGTTTGTAAATGACTGGGACAATCCAGAATTATACATATCTTGGCAATCTTCTACGAAAATGAAACTCCGCGGAGATTTTGGGCAATATATTGACAACTGGTAGATAGTCCAATGTATCAATGTACTGCAGTCCAAATTCAATACTTGTTAAATCGTTCTTGACCACGTCAAAGTACTGCTTTTTGAACTGGAATGTCGTATCTGGTTTCAAGTCAAATACTTGCAGCGCCTGCCGAAGGTGATTATTTAAACCGGACTGAGAACTAAAGTCGGTGGTGAATGCCACCAAGTTGGGCTCAAAATTGGACTTTTCAATTTGAACGTTGTTTCTCTCTTTTGAAATTGCTGGGTGAAGCAAATATCTGCCGTCCACTATTCCAAATGCCTTGCAATACACGTCGGGGAGAATGAATTCCACGTTCTCTAAACAATGGCACCTTTTATACCGTCAGCCCCCGGCACGCCGTTACCTTCCAGTGCAAAATGGAATTTTAAATCCTCGTATGTCAGCGAGATGTTGTAATCTAGTTCTCTGGGAATAGCCAATAAAAACTGAGTAATGAGCCACTGAGGCGAGTCAAAGTAGATGCGATCAATATTTCCCTGCTTCCACTGATCACCGTCGATTTTGTAACTAAATTCTTCCTCTGATATTTTTCTCGTGACGGTATTTCCAATAATGAGCCTTGACAATGCCACTTCCCACCTAGACAATCGCAATTTTTAAACATATTTACGCAATTTATTTATTATTTACGCAATTTATTATTAACATTAACATTAACATTAACAATTATTTACATTATTTACGCAATTTTTATTGCCTACCCCTTTGACAAGTCGATGTCACGGGTCGTCTTTAAACCATTAAATTGAAATCTCCAAATGTAGTCACGACTATCACCAACGTTTTGGGTCGAGAAGAAATTGTCTTTCGTCGGGGACAAAACCAACGTGAATGTATCTGATTCAAATGGCTGCTGCATATGGGGAAAGGCTTTCTTGGGAAAATGAGCCGTCTAATCGCTCTCCAGTAGCGATATTTTGTAATATGTACGATGGCGCTGGTATTGTTGTTTTAATTGCCACAATTCGAAAAATGTCGTCGAGTAGAGGTTGCACGTTGCTTTTTTCAAAGATTCCTCTCTTGATTCTGAGTCTAACTATCTGGCCGACCTTATAAAGGACGGGAGTGGGCCCCTTGCTGATTTGGCGGTACCTCCTGGACCGTTGCCGAGCCAAAATTGCGGGAGCATCCGCGTCAGTCGTCAAATTGGGAATCATTTCGGTCGTGGAATTGACCGAGTTGTTGATGCTGGTTTGGATTCTGTTTATAGCTCTGGGAATGCTAACGAAAGTTTGGGAAGCTTTGAGTCTGCCGAGCATCGTCCGAATGGTGCGATTCAGCCGTTCCGACTGTGGGACTTTGTTTTTCCAGTGCCACTTGCTCGTTACGTGAGCAATTTTATGCTTTGTCAATGTGGTAACGACTTCTTTGTTTAGAAATTCGCTTCCACGATCTGTTATGGATAACGCTGTTATGGAGAACGCTGTTATTAGTAACATTACCTGTCAGTAATACTTTCAGTCGTCCGAGCGTGGCAATGACGTGCTCCAAAAATTCGGCCACTCGAGCTCCCGTCAGCCTCTTTATTGGGAACAAAAACACGCGTTTACTGTACAGGTCGATAAAGCACACGACGTAGAAGCCGGAACGTTGCAGAAACAGCGTGTCAGCGCCAACCGTGGAACCAATTTGCGGCTCAAAATCCATGTACCGCTTACTGACATATTTTTGTAAAAAGTTCGCTTTTTTGGTTCGATAAATATGGAATATGGGTAAATTTTTTTTATAAAATCTGAAACTTCCTTGTGCGTTGCGTTTGGAAAATCAACGGACTTTGCAAAGCTGTCCGCGCTAATGAAAGCATTGTCAGAGTTTAGATACAATTCCTTAAGCTTGGTTTTATCTTCGTCGGATAACATCACTGTTGACTCGACTGAGCGACTGGTTCGCAGGGGCCCACGAGCTGAGTCGTGGTCAGGTCGTCCCAGCTGGACGTTTGGCTGGTCGCCGAGCTTCGCATGTATCGCCAAAATCGTTGGGGATTGCTAAACGCGAATGCGGTACTCGCGAAATCTAACGTAGAACTAACTATTCGCCAGTCCAGTTGATAGCGAAGTAGTGCTTCTTCTCGAGCGTGATGATCGCAACTTCCGAAAACTTGGGAATAAGCAAGTCCGTCGAAGTCGTGTTGTACGCGTGCAGAACGATCGCCACGCATTTGTCATCCACAATCGTATTTGTAATTATAATTCCTTTGGTTGCCAATTCCGAGCTCTGATTAATCCTCAGACGGAAGCCAGGCACCGCTTTGGCGATAAAAATTCCAGTGTGAATCGTTCCAACCGCGTGCTTTGGCAGCTTGGTTTCATAGTTGGCATACAAAGTGTACGAGCCTTCGTCGCCCCGTTGGGCCGGGTGCGCTCCGCCATTTTCGTCCAAACACATTGTAAACAGTTCCTTTGGTAGCTCGACATTTGTGTGGAAGTTTCGCCGCTCGGTGTTCGTGGGCATTTTTCCAAAATTGGGCTTAGTGCAGAATTGACAATTTAACTGCCAAAATTTTTTTCCCGCCAATTTATAAACACGCAAGAAATTCTGCGTTGATTTTATAAGTACGCAAAATTTTTATTGGCAATGTGCCAAGATTGTGAACATTGAAATGGTTTGGGTCTACTGTACATTTTCCCGGGAAACGCAACGCGCGTTGGCAATGTGCCAAGATTTCGAAATTCTCTGTTGAAATGGTTTAGGTATACTGTAGTTTGGGAAAACGCGCAGTAATGCACTATACAAGCGCGAGTTGGCAATGTGCCAAACAAGCGCCAGCGAGGAAATGGTTTAGGTATACTGTAGTTTTACCCGGGGGAAATGAAAACGCGTAGTAATGCACTATGCGAGCGCGATTTTGGCAATGTGCCAAGATTGCGAAATCCTACGTTGAAATGCTGTAGGTATACCATACCCATGAAACGCGCCGCGACGCGCTGCGAGTTGGTAATGCGGTGTGTTGGAATGGTTTAGGTATACCGTACTTTTGCCCGGGAAGCGAAAATGCTAATGAATGTCGTGTCGTCTTTCGACAGCTTTCCATTGGACGAAAGAGTGAACAGAATCGCCATTCTGTTAGGAGAACCGGGAAATCAAAACATCAAAAACATTTTGAGGTGAGAATATCGTGGCATACCTAGCTGCAAATAAGCCTATGTTCAGAAATGGATTCGAAGTTTTGGGGTGCGACATCATGGCTTTGGTCTACCAAGATGCAATGGATGAACTAATGAACGGAAAGGTACATATGGATAACGTATTCATATGTATGTACATACATGTACATTCGCGCTTCAATTTGCATAATTTAGTCGATTCGCAACGACGGAACTCGGCTGCCCCGAACGCCTTGCGGAGCGTTTATGCGCGTTCTCAAGTTTGGACCGTACACGACTGGTGCACAGCTCAAGCGCATGCGCCTCCGCCCGCCAGCGATCAAGAAATGCTGACCGATGGGGAACTCGAGTTCATCCTGAGCGATGGGGAATCGGGCGAATCCAACGCGACTTCTAACGTATTCCTGGACATGTCAACGGAACTGGAACCGGCGTTCGACGTGATCGTAACTCTCAACCATCTGATTACAGCGAAAGCGCTACATTTTGAGAATAACTCGATTTCGTTCGATAGCGCGTTAGCTTATTTGCATTATTTACGGTTAGTGGCGCGCGCGCACGGTGTTCAAGCAACCATTATCACCGAAATGTCGCACGCGGTCGGTATTGACAAACTGCTTTTGTCGTGCGTGAACGATTTAATAAACGAATAATTGGCGCGCTACGCTCTTCCGCTTCTGTCGTGAACAAACGCACTGTTGTTGCATCGCAAAATGCTTTTTTTAGTCTGCATTGTAATCGCTGATGGAGGAGGGAGGACGTCCACGCGCGTGCGTACACAGAAATGCGCTAATGGGCCCTATAGGCATCCACGCTGCCCCCCTCCCTAATACTGGGCCAAAGGCGTCCATGCTGCACCCTGCCTCTGCGCCGAATAATCACTTTGGCGGCGCTCTGCTCTTCTTTGGCGCCTCTCTGTAGTCCCACACGTCGGCCAAGCACTCCTTGGGCAGCCAGACGGTGGTTTTGTCGTCGACCACGGTGGCTCTGACGAACCCGGGCGGTGGGCCGCCTGGGCCCCGCCACTTGCGACCGGCCACGACGCTCGCTGGTACCCGCACGCGAGTCTGGCGCGACAACGTCTCGTCGTCGGACTCGTAGTACACGTCAGTGTACTCGAGCACCAGCAAATCGGCGCGCTTCGACCGCTGCGGGCCCAGCTCCGGCTGGCCGATTCCGGAAGGGCCTGGCGCGTCTGAAACTCCTCCCGTTCTGCTACGGTTGACATTGTCGCGCGACTCACCGTCGTCCCAGCTCGGCCCCAGCAAGTAATTCCGAATGTAGTCGTCTTCTTCCCCGCCGTCGGATGCTATGAAGCTGTCGGCAGTCGACCCAGTCTCGGCTTCGTCCCCGCTGTCGTCGCCGCTCACCTCGGCCTCGTCCAACACGAAGCCAGCTGAAAAATTGATGCTGCGACCCGAAAACCGGCGCGCTAAACTCGCCTGGTTTGGAGCGCTTCTTGGGCGGCCCGACGATGTAATCCGCTGCAAATGGGCGCAAATTTCGAGTGCATTGTACCTACATAGTACATACATAGTACTCACATTGTACCTACATTGTACATAACATTGTACGTACGGTACACAGTACCGACATTGTACTTGTTGTTGTTGCATTTGGGGCAACGGAATGGGGCAACATTTGGGGCAAAGTTGCATTTGGGGCAACGGACCGTCAATGGCCCATATAGCATACCCATATATAGCATATAGCACTTACATTGTACCTACTACCTACATTGAACATACATTGTACGGTACATAGTGTACCTACACTGTACATACATAGCTTCCGCTTTTTCGGACGCTCTTCCGTCGGGCGCGGCGGGTTCGCCAGCGGCCGAATCGTACGGGCGAACTTCTCCAGGTCCTCTCGCGATTCGGCCATCAGCGGAGGGCGGCGGCAATTTCCTGAATTTGCGCTTCGGAATGTTAGGTCTAGTAATTTGTACTAACTTTTCAGCCCTCCGGGCAGAATGCGGGACTCGAAGTAAGGCGGGGAGGGCTTGCTTTTGCGGGTTTGGCCCTGCTGCTCGGCGGTTTCTTCCTCGTTCCTAAGGGAGCCGCCTTCTTCCTCAACCTCAACCTGGCCGCCCAGCTCCCGCATGAGCTCCTCGAAGGCCTGCTGGTTGGCCTCCCGCCTCGGCTCGTCCTGCTGGCGGAAGTGGGCGAGCGTCTCATCCGCTTTCTTCCGGACTCGCGCGTCGGCAGGGGCGGAACCGATTGGTCCCGGGCCGGGGGCAGGAGGAGGGGTGGCGTGGAAGTAATGGTCCCACACTCGCTGCCACGGAACGTCCTCGCCATACACGGTTTTCAGCTAAAGAATTCAACAAAATAAGACAAGAAATGAGCCCAGTAAAGTTACCCGGCGGAGGAGCAGCATTTCGATAGGAAATGTGTTGACTCCGTCGTCGGCGATGGCGCGCTTGACGTAGGCCGACGCGTTCAAGGCCTGCTTCTCCACCGAGTAAGTGAACACTTTGCCGGCTCGAGCTCTGATGCCGTGGTTCGTGAGCTTGACCGACTGGCCCGTTTCCAGGACCTTCTTAAACTGGTCAGTCGTCAGCTCCGCCTTGTTCTGCGCCTTGCTGATGCCTCTGCAGGAGACCTTCGTGCCGGCGGCGACTTTGTCCGCTGCGTAGACCTTGGCCGACAGCGCCACCATTTTTCGCACATCTTCCTCGCAGTGCCAGAGACCTGTCTGCCGCTTCGTCTCGTTGTAGCGCTCCGGGGTGCTGGCGTCGACCTCGAACCGATTCCTCAGGTCCTCGTAGTCGCTCTTCAAGTGCTCTGGCACGCAGTCTTCCAAGCTCTTTTCCGCCAATGCGTAATACACGGAATCGGTGTCGGTGTAAACCAGTTTCAATTTTGATTTGTCATGGCCAACGACGTGGAATAAATAGTCATAAAGAAACTTTAGAACTCGGATTTTTGAATTCCATAGAATGGTGTAGCCGAGTTGGTACGGCAAGTTGTTCATGACTGAGCGTTTTCGCTTTGTCACCAGGAACATGGCATCCGGATCGTTGCTCGGGCCGATGGAGTAATCTCCCACGTGCCTCAAATTTTTCCACTCTTTGTCCATGTCCGCTCGCATTACAATACTGTCCACGTTGATTTTTAGCAAATTCATGATGGATTTTCCATAGCTGGAGTTCAATAAGGTCTTGACCATTTCGGCGATGACCGCTTGGCCGTTGCTGCAGAATAGTTACAAACTAAGTGAAATTAATTTGAAGAAAAAAATTAATATTTAAATTAAATAAATTAATTAAAACCATTACTTGTCGGCTTGTTTGCGCTTGTCGATCATGGATAAGATGTAGTCCTTTAGAACCTTGCCAGCTTGAAATTGCACCACCCAGTCGATGTCCCACACGGGCAGATCTTTGCCCGTAAGCCGATGGTACAGAGACATGTAGTACAGGAGCGCGCTAAAAAAATGCGAATAGAGTCCTGGCCATAATGAGAGCGGGTGACATTTACTCGGTTGTCATGGTTCCGTCGAAGAAGAACGAAGACGCTAGAGTGATGCGCTCGGCAGTTGGTACATTCGCTTTCTCGCACTGCTCCAGGATGTAATCGCTCATCATGCTCCTGTCCACCGTAAGTCTGTTGTAAAATATGGGCCAGGCTTCGAACTTGTCCCAGTCTTCCATCGGAATCCGCGCTCTGCACTTGACAATGCCAACGATTTGGTTTGCCCGAATCGCGGCCAGCAACTCGGATTCGCTCCCGTACTGCTCTTGGTGGATTTTGGGACCAAACGTGCATGATTCAGCGAATGTTTTGATCTCGGGATCGTCCGCCATTTCTTTTTTAAATCTGAATGTCAAATTTTAACGGAGATTTTTGACCGGGCCGCGACTCACTCGCAGTCCCATTTGTGGTGAATTGTCAAGTTTCTGTGATTCTGCTTGATGAGGTCGATGCGCTCGAACGTTTCGGCTCGCAGCTGCGCGTGCGTCTTGCCACCCCCGGCTTGCGCGTTCGCGTTCTTGCCTCGGCCAATGCAGTCGTCGCAATAGCCGTGATTGGTACCGCAGCCTGAACAACGGTTTGCGCACGCGTGTAAATTAAAGCATATGTATACCTAGGTATTCGAAGGCGTAGCGCCTGACGTAGTCGCCACGGCACTTCTCGGCGTAGCCATCCACGATCACGTATTGTTTGCCTTTCAGATAGAGAATCTGCTCGCCGACATTGCCCATGTGAGAAATGGCCAGATCTGAAGTAGCGTCGCGCATCCAGGGTTAGCGCGCCCCATCGCGTAACTAACCCATCTTTTTGGCCATGTACTCTAGGTAAATGAGGCTGCGGTTGGTTCTGGTTTCCCGCCCCAGCCATTGGGGTTTGTAGTCGTCGGCCTTGTGTCTGACGCAGAACACTCCGTAGAGCAGGTTGTCGGTCATGGAGGAGCTGTACAGGGCGTTCGCGTCGAATCCGATGATCCTCCGCACGAGATTGCCCATCTCGTTGCCCAGCTCGACGTCCAGTCGCGTCTCGTCCACTGCTTCGTACCCTGAACGGTTGGCGTGAGCGAGGGCCAAAGGGCGCCGAGGCTCACTCGAGAAGACGGCCGTGTAGCCGCCCATGATGCCGTCCTGCAGGCTCTCGAACAAACTGCCCGGCAGCGAGAGAAACAGCGCGCCGTCCGCCAAGTGCTTCATGGTGTACGCCAGCGACAAGCCTTTTCAAAGTTTAGGTTTTAAGGTAATTACAATGTACGCGCTGCACAACGCGTACCTGGCAGCGTGCAGAATGTGTAGAAGACGTCGACGGGAATTCGAAACTCCTTCGCGTACATTTGAATTACTTTTGCCATGCAGCTGGCCAAAGGCACGACGTCATCAAATCTGAACTTTGAGTGCCACTCGAGTTGAGTACAGTGCGAGTTCGAACTCACGAGTAGAGTAAGCAGAGCTGCTCCAGGGTTTCTACGCCGTTGGCGCTCCATTCTTCCTTGAGCCGCGCCAACTTGTCGGCCGGGTCCAGCCCGCTCTCGGCCAGCATGTTGGAGCCGCTGATGGCCGAGTGGAAGTCCTCGGGCTTCAGATCTCGGACGAGTCGGCCCAGGTCGTTGGGGCTCTCCATCAGCTCGTGGGGAAAGAAGCCCTTGCCGGCGCCGCTGACTCGGAATGTCTGCAGCACTTTGCGCAGGCTCCTGTAAGTTTTTGCATTATGTACATACATACGTTATGTACATCGTTGACAACAAACATTTTGTTTGAAAAGTAGTTCATAAAATCCACTAGGCGAATGGACTGGGACTCGAAGAGAATGAAACGGCCGTCTTTCTTGAGCGGTTTCAATGGTCCATCTAGCTCGTTGAGATACCACGCGAATCCCTGTCCCAGCAGAGCGGTCAGATCGAAACCTGCAACGCGTGCGAATCTCGCGAATACAATGTACATGTACATTCCCTCCTTACCCGAAGTGTTCCAACCGCCGCAGAGGAGCGTTTTGGCGTAATCCAGCACTTGATTTTTGACGGCGTTGATTCGCTTAAACTGAAAGGTGTTGCCCTTCCTTCTATGTCTTTTGAGAATTTCGTTCAATTCGTCCAGCAAAGGCGAAAGCTTTCTGGTTTTGTACTCTTTTGACATTCTTTGGGCGTTCTTCAGCATCTGAGCAAACGGCTCTCCGAATTGCTGTCCGGGCGCCAGATCGCCGTGTCGGATTACGCCTGCGTAAACTTGCTCGCCGAGAACCAACGAATATGATAGATGGTAAAGGGTGTGAATGCTGGTCGGTTGCGAGTGTCTCTCTTGCTCGTTCCGCTTGGCGTCGGCGTGGCTCAGCTTGTGCATGCCATACGTCTCGACGTCTGAACACGATATTGTTGAATGGCGCCATAACGTGAACAGATAGAGTTTGCGACAACTCTACACTACATATGCAAATACAAACCGAATTCATCCCGCACACTAGGTACCTATGTATTTCATTGTACATATGCAAAAACGCCGCGGCGCAACAACTGCACACCATATATGCAAATACAAACCAAATCATGCGCACTAGGTATGTACTTCGCTGCAGATACGCAAAAACACCGCAGCGCGCGGCGCCACAACTGGACACATGCAAGTACAAACTGAATACACTAAAGACCTTTTGTATTATGCATATGTGACGTACACAAAGG